>QANX01001394.1:89439-243270 GCA_003254975.1 Ochetophila trinervis
AAAAAAAAAAAAAAAGAATTTGTTAGTTGCAACTTTGTCTCTAGTTTATATTTTATAATTTTTATGTTTATTAATTATTATTATTCATTGATATTTGGTGGTAACTAACTATATGATTGATAGATAGAAATTATATATTTGATCCTTATTTTGTTTAATTTAGGTTACGGTTAAAAAAAAATGAGGCGAACAATGGGTTATAGAAGTTCTAATGATGGAAGAGGAATTAGGAAAGATCCCTCTTGGAAATATGGTGATGAAGTTGAAAATATTGGAGGTGGAAAATGATATCTTTATATCAAGTGCAAATTTTATAAGAAGGTTGTTACAGGTAGTGTAAAAAGATTAAAAGATCATCTTGTTTATATTCGTAAAAATGTAGCACAATGTCCTAAAGTTCCCAAGGAAGTTAAGCAAGAGATTATTGCATATTTGAAGAAGGGTAAAGTAGCTAAGCACATGACACAACAAAAATTTGATGACATGGTTGATATAGGAGCTTATTATGGAAATCTGGTGTCTTTGGAAAATGTTAATTCTTGTCTCGGTCCTTTAGATGGTTTAAGTGGTGGTACTAGAGGAATTAGAGAACCGATGGATACATTTGTCACTAATTTAGAATGTGGTAAGGATGATGGCCAAGAGGTTCCAACCATTACGATTCCTATGAGTGCAAAGGAGGCTAGAAATCAAGTTTGCTTAGACATTGGAAGTTTCTTTTTTGAAAATGGCATTTCTTTTAATTTTGCCACTTCTCCTTCCTTTGCCAACATGTGTAGATCTATTGGTTTATATGGTCAGGGTTTAAAACCCCCAACCATGCATGGACTTAGAGTTGGAATTTTGAAGAAAGAAGTGAATATTACTGAAGCTTTTGTTGCTGAAGTAAGAAAGATGTGGATACAAACTGGAGTATCCATTTTATCTGATGGTTTTAAAGATATGCGAGGAAGAGACTTGATTAATATTCTTGTTAATAACCTTCATGACACTGTTTTCTTAAGATCTATTGATGCATCTGATATTGTGAAAGATTCTGATATGTTATTTAAGCTTCTTGATGATATTGTGGAAGAGATTGGAGAAGAGCTTGTTGTTCAAGTGGTAACAAACAATGCTTCAGCTTATAAAGCTACAGGGAGAAAATTAATGGAGAAGAGACCAAGACTCTATTGGACTCCATGTGCAGCTCATTGTCTTGACTTGATAATTGAGAAGATTGGAGAGTTGCCTCAACATAAGAATGCCTTGTTGAAAGCAAAAAAAGTGTGCAACATCATATATAACCATGGATATGTCTTGGCAATGATGAGATCTTTCACTGACAAAAAGCTTATTCGCCTTGCAGCGACTAGATTTGCTACTACATATTTAACTTTGCAAAATATTTGTCAATCAAGGCAACCATTAGAATCCATGTTTACTTCTATGCAATGGACAAACTCTACATGGGCAAAAAAAGCTGAGGGGAAGGGAATTAAAATAATTTTAAAATTTTTACTGCAAATAGCAAACTCCATCAATCACATGGTCATTATAAATTATCAAAATGATTCTCCAGGGTCTTTCTGAAAGCTAAGGAAACAAAGTATATGAACAGAAACACAAATATTTTGGGCCAAATTCAAGATTTCTCTATTTGAAATGCAAAAGACTGGTTTATTGCATAAATAGATTTGAAATATGAAGTCAATATATATACAAACATACATTAACATTTTGGTGATAATGTTTTCACATTTTCTAAAGGGAGTCAGTTGTTTTTTGATATAAATACTTGTTATGTGTAAAGAATATGATACAAAAGGGGAAAAATAAAATGGAAAAAGAAATAAAAAAAGTTAGATATATGTATTCTTGTTTAGAACTGAGGGTATGAAATAGGTGATACAGTAAAAACTCGAAAATAAAAGATATAAACATGTTTGGACCATATACTTAATTTTTTAAAATAATATTTTTATTTATTAAAAATATTATTTTTTAGATTTAAGTGAATTTTATACTTGTCCCACATTGCTTAAAGCAGAGAATCGATTGAAGTGAGACAAATATAAATATTTGTCTTGGAAGTTGGAATTGGAGAAAGTCCCACATTGGAAGTGTAACAAGCTTTCTGAAATCACTTCACTTATAAATTAAAGCTTCACCAACTTTGAAAAGGCTTGCGCATCCACACACACCAGAAACATAGACTACTTAGATTATTCTCGTTAGAATTTACTTCGAGTAGTCAAGTGTTTTAGTTGAAAATTTTAATTAAAAGTCCTTTGATCTGAAAGGCATTTGTAACCCTTTAATTATTTTGTTCTCAGTAATTAGTACAATCGTTTGATTAAGTTTGATATTAATTGGTGCACACTTTATTTTTCTTTGGACTGTCATAGGTTCGAAGTGGCACGCTCGCGCACTTGAGACGACTGATTGTTGTGTTTTACACTAACATATCTTTTGGCACACCCGGTGGGACATCATTTTTTCAACTAAGGAAATGGTGCAGACTCGTTCCAAGAATTAGGAATCTGACAACCACGGTCGCATTAGCAGCCGAAACATGTCGGATGAGGATGGAATTGAAAGGGAAGCTGGTAAGACTCCGGATACGACATAGATGTTTACTCAGGATTCGATCTGCGAGCTATCCCGAAAGATGGAAGCATACCAGGAGACTCATCAGCAAACGTTGCAAGGAATCTTGGAATTGCTGCACCGTTGAATGGCGCAAGGCCTACTAACGGCTAGGAGGAACAACAGGTGCAGGCTTTTTAGGCCGTACCCAATGGCAACACACCAAGGACTGAGGCACCGGCTTTTCAGGCCGAGTCCGGTGGAAACAATGTAAGGTTTATTCCTGAACGGCAAGTCCAACCATACATTCCCCCACCGGCTAGGAACAATGTTTCTGCCAGGGAGCATGCTGATAACCAAGGCCAGACCTTGAGGGATGGTCAGGAAGAACACATGACACAAGCTTTTCAGACTGTACCCAAAGTACATGGAGGTAGAGCGGATGTTCCGACATATGGAAACCTACCACTTCAGAACCAGATTCATGGCAAGGGGCATGCAGAGCATTATGGATAGAACTACAGGAATGGATACTATAATGCCCATGCCTATCAAGCAGACTTCCACGCCCCAGCACGGAGGAATGGACCGAACTAGATGAACCACGGCCAAGGCATGGATCGAGAAGCCATTGAGACCATCATCCAAGAGATGATGGGTCTTGCATTCAGACGGACCGAATGCCTGTCTTATAGGAGGCCGTACCTTGACTTTTTTGACCAGATTGAATTTCCTAGGGGATTCAGGTTTCCTGACTTCACCATATTTTATAACGAGGAAAGACAATTCACCGTGGAGCATATAGGCCGTTTTACTATCTCATGCGGAGAAGCAGCGGCCAATGATTTCCTAAAGCTGCGACTATTTGCTAGTTATTTGACAGGTCCAGCTTTCACCTGGTACATTAACTTGCAGCCAAACTTGATTCATCGCTGGCAAGAATTGGAGTAGAAGTTCCACGAGCAGTTCTACAGGATTGAGCAGGAGATTTCCATGGCTGACTTATCGCACCTGCGACAAATGGATGGAGAGTCCATGCAATTATTTATAACCTGATTCAAGAAAGTAAGGATCAGATGTCACCTGGACATATCGGAACGGAAGTTTGTCAAGATAGCACAAGGCGAAATGAGCTACAAGCTTAGAAAGAAGTTTGAGGGGATGGAATTCCATGACTTGTTCGAGTTGGTCTCTCGGGCCACTCGATATAAAGGTATCTTGAAGGAGGAGTACCAGAGGAAGAACTCGTCTAGAGGGTCATACTATAAGGACCCGAATACTGAAATTTACTTGGTGGAGGCTGAAGACCAAGAAAGCGTAGATGAAACATTTGAAGTGGATATGGCAGAGGTAATAGCCACACATCCACATGTTTGCAAGGCTCTTGCTAGACCCGTAAGGAGCCAAAAAGTTCCACATCTGGTGATGGACACCAGAAAGAATCGGGTCGAACCAGAAAATGTCTACAGTTTTGACATCTCCAAAGCTTACTAGATCTTTGACCATCTGTTGGCTGATAAGGTAATTAAATTACCTGACGGCCATATTCTACCTACAGCGGAAAAGATGAAGAAGAAGTTATATTGCAAAATGGCATGGCATGTGGTTGCATTAGACTACCAACTGCATAGTCTTCAAGAATGCTATCCAGACGATGATAAAAAAAGGAACACTGAAGTTCCCAGATAAAGGGAAAAAAATAATGGAGGTAGATAGTAATCATTTCTCGTCGGCTGAAGCGAACATGGTTTCGGCCAACATTTCGGATTTGACAAAACCCAGAGTTAGGGTGGACCTGTGACAAATGTCATCTGGAGGAATTTGGAATAGAGACGTCAAGCTTAGAGGGGAGTATTCGGCCGAAAAAGCCGAATCTCTTTCTAAGGTGCTTTGTACTCGGTGCAAGCATGAAGTTGAGGACAAAGGAATAAAGCATCCGACCAGGAATCAGAAACTCAACGTGACAAAACCACAAATGGAAAGTCACAACCATTGGTCAAATGGAGGTGTTTTAGCTCCAACGGTACTGTTTGGCCGGTTCCGTGAACAGTGCTGCCTCCACCTGGTCGTGCCTCGAAAACATCAAAAAAGACAAGAAGCTTAGATGTGAGAGATCCAAGAGTGGTGGCTCCTAGGTTTCCCAAAAGTCAAAAAAGGTCATCCCTTCTTTCCTTGTCTTTTTTCTTTTTATTCCCTTTTTCGATGGCCAAGATTCAAACCCTAAAAGACCTCCCTTAGATGAATGACACCTAGCCCTATTCTCATTAGTCATTGGGCTTAGAGTTTTGTTTGTAATGGATGCCTGGCCCACCACAATAATTGGGTATTTATGCATTGCCCAAATAATAGGGTATTAAGCCCGTTGGCCAAAAATACCTACAACAATAGCCCCCAAATTGGTATAATGTGCGGATTAAACCAATTTTGAGAGATAGAAAACACATGCGGATGCGAATACCAAGGTTAAATAACTGAATATTTGAAATTGTTTTTTTTTGGCGGCAGCTTTATGAAGAGTGATGGGACGTATCTTAAATGCACGTCGCACGTCTCCTCGCACGCCTCCCCTCTGCGCCGACTGCAACTGCCAAGAAACCCTTCCTTTTCCTTTCTTTCCCTCATTCTTCTTCCTCTCGGCACTGCATTAGAGATTTCAAAGTGCTGTCCTTCTTTACTACTTCTTTCTCCTTTCTTTCTGCCAACCTTCGCTTCGATACCGGCAACGTTTGTCCTTTCAGGTGGGTTTTTACTCCCCTTCCTTTCTTTTCTTTTCTTTTTGTCGCCGATGATTCACTCGTGGTTTCCCCCCTAACCTGTTCTCCTTTTTATGTGGTTTTCTCAGGTTCACAGAAGGAGAAGTTTCTTCGCTGCTCCTCGCCGAGTCTTTGTCTTTGTCATCAGCTTAAAGGTATGATGAGTTCTTCCCCTCTCTTTATTTTTTATTTTTGGAAGAATCATTGCTGTCTGTTGTTTGCTACTTGTTCTTTTGATTTTGTGCTTATGTGTTGTTGCTGATGATAGATCTTCTAGGTTCGCCGCTAATGTATTCATAGGCAATATGTGTGTTGATTGCCGTTTTTGCTTCTAGGGTTTATAGCTAGGCTGTTTGTGAGCATGTGTTGCATAGAAAACTGTTTAGGATGTAAATAGGAACCCTTGTTTTGTGTTGATGCTCAGAACCTAGGCCAAGGCATAGGGCCTGAGGCTAAGGCTAGGGCCTGAATTGAAGCCATGAAACTGAGGCCGAGGCTGTGACCTGAGCTGAAGCTACGGGACTGGGGCTGAGGCTGGGGCCTGAGCTGAAGCCGCGGGACTGAGGCTAAGGTTGGCGCCTGAGCTGAAGCCACGGGACTAGGGACTTAGGTATATAGCTTAGCGATCCTGGACGGGCTCTAGGGAGTCGGTACCTGGGTGCATTTAGCATTATGCAGTATTTCACTACTTACTTGGGGGATGGCCTTCCTGACAGTGAGTATTCTTCTGTATTTCAGATGTCACGCCCTTCATCGAGTGGTGGTGGTGGCGGTCCTGGTCATCCCCTATCTAGTCTCCCTTTAAGCTTTCAAACCATCCTTGATCCCGTGCCTAGGCCCTATAGGCCTAACATCTTTGATGAGCCACCCTACTCTTGCTTGAGGAATCTTGATATCTCACAGATGGTGGAGATTTCTGACTCTTCGGATTCCGAATCTAGCGGGACATCTGGGTCCAAAGAGTGTGAGGCTACCGAAGAATGTGGAACCTCTTCCAATACTCTAGGAAAGGGAAGATGAAGAGGAAGATGAGGAGGTCCCGGAGGGACGTGGAGTTTTGACGAGGTGAAGTCCAGGATCACCAAAGCCGACTTGGATCGACTAAGGTCTGATTACTCGGTACCTGATAGTATCACACTACGGGTACCTAAAGACAATGAACTACTGAGCTCTCCTCCTACTGACGAGGTTGCGCTAAACCGATGGTTTTTCAAATGCAGCCTGAGGTTGCCGCTCCCTCACTTTGTCCGCCGCCTTCTTTGCGACATTCGCCTGGCACTTATGCAGTTCAATCCTAACACATGGAAGGGGATTTACTGCTGCCATATGCTGTGGCGAGAGCATTTTGGCTTCGATCCTAGCTCTGCTGAAATCCAAGCCTACTTTGAAATTAGATCAACTGCCAACAAGGTTGGCTCTTTCTGCTATTACCCTCGGCGCCGAAAGTTCCTTCAGAAGCCTCCTGGAACCTCGAATTGGCAGCGGGACTGGTTCTTTGTCAGAGGAGATTGGGAAAGCATAGACTCAAGTTCTAGGGTCGGGCCTTCAGTTCCTCGCACTTTTTGTGGGAGCAACCACGGGTGGAGTTCATCTATTCCCCACCTAGATGACTCTGCTAGGTCTAGGGTTGACCACATCCTCAACCTTGATATAAGTCAAAGGGACTCCACACTCCTTTTGGAGGAAGCCAGACTAGCTGGTGGTAGTGCTCAGTTGCTCCTCGCTTTGTCTTGTTTACTGCGACTATGTTATAGCTTTTTGATCTTATGCGTGCTCCTTTGATACAGGGATGTCATCAGCTAGCGGATTCAAAAGGAGCTTTCCTGGCCGATCCGACCGTAGCTGTACTGCCAAGTCGGCTAAAATTAGCTCTGGGCTACCTACTTAGGCTCACGCTGCCAAAGCTGGCAGTTCTCCTTTGCCTCCTCTTCCTTCCAAAAGTGGCTCTTCTAAGGATCCTAAGGAGGTGCTGGCTCTTCCCATCCATGGGTGAGCCGGGTGTCGGTTCCCACCCCGAAGTCTAGTTCTTGTCCCTCCAAGGGAAGGGATTTGTCACCAGGGGCTGGCGGTGGCGACGAGAGCCGGTCGTCGAGCTACGCATGAGGCCTTATCAATTCCTTGATAAAGGAAAATTTTCTTGAGGAGGACAAGCAACTCGCTGGCCTTCCCGAATCTTCGCTTCCTGTCGAGGTCTTTCACCAGGCCGCTTCGGTGAGTGCTCTAAGCATATCGCATCCCAAATATTCCAATTTTCTTGACTCTCGCTTACAAGCTATTTATTGCTTATGCAGGCGACTTTCGCAGCCTTCAAACTCCAGGAACAAGTTGCTCAACACAAAGAAAAGGTTGCTGCTGCCGTTACTGGTCAGAATGAAGCTCGGAGGGAGCTAGACGAGGCTAGGAAGTGCATCGTCGACTTTGAGCTTGCAATGATAAAGATGGAGCTGGAGTTCAATCAGATAGAAAATGAACTGAAGCTCAAAGAAATAGAGCTCAAGGTTAACACAGTGAAGATGAAGAAGAGCCGTCAAGAGTATGAGGAGCTAAAGGCTGAGCTTGAAACGGTGAGAAGTAAACTTAAGGAGTCTGAGGTGAACCTCGAAACCGTGAGGAGTAAGCTCAAGGAATCTAAGGTAAGCCTTTAGCTGAAGGACAAGGATATCTCAAAATTGTTCGATGAGGCTGAGGGTCACTTCGATGCTGGGGTCGATTCTGCTCTCAAGGCCATTAAGGCCAAATTTCCCAACCTTGACCTCAACATGCTGGATGAGCCTTCAGACCAGGTTCTGGCTCCTCATGTTGCTTCAACTTCCGGGTCGACTCCTAGTTCCTTGGTTCCTCCTCCAAAATTGACCTCCTCTGCTCCCGCTTCAACTTCTCCTCCTACAGATTCTCCTGCTCTCGGCTCGGGTTCCCCTCCATCTACACCGTGATTGACAGCTCTCGAGCCTCCTTACCAACTTGTCATTTTGATTTCCTTTACTAATTGTATTTAAGACTTTGTTTTACTTTTTTGGCGCGTCAAGGCCAAATTTTGCTATTTACTTTTCCTTCATTGTGCTCAAACACTAATGCCATCTCTTTAACCTTCATGAAAAATTACATGAAATTTCCCTTTTATTTTCATGAGTTTGTATGGTGCACAGTTTTGCCTTTGTATTTTACCATACTCGAAACTACTGTGAAGATGAGGCTGAGCTGAGGTGAGTCCACTTCCGGGTGGCGAAGCTCCCTTGTAGCTCCCCACTCTCCCTTGTTTCTTGGCAAAGTCACTAGGGAGAGTTAGCTAGTTGGGTTGTAGCTTCTTCAATTCAGCTCAGTAATTCGACTTCAATTGCACGACTGTTCACTTCCAGGGGCCTCAGTCCATGGATTGATCTTTAGGTTAGTTCGGGGGTTGTTCGGCTCCTGGGGGACTCGGTCCCTAGGTCAAACCTGAGGTTAACTTGCGAGGCATCCCGGCTTTGGGATTTCGGCCCAGCTCTTGGAGCCTTTAGCTTCGAGGGGTCTCGGCCCCTGGATGGATCTTGAGGTTAGCCCAGGGAGCTGATGGAAATTTATTTTCCCTAAATTCTTGTAAGAATTTTGGCTACTACACATTCCATTGGTGTGCTAGAATCTTTCCATCAGCTCCCTCCAATTGGTATATCCCGGGTCGTATTATCCTCTTTACTTGATATGGACCTTCCCAAGTTGGCCCCATAGCTCCAGCTCCACATTCTTTGGTGTTTAATGTGATCTTTCTTAAAACTAGATCACAAGATCTAAATTTCCTTTGTTTGACCCTGGGGTTATAGTACTTAGCTGACTGCTGTTGATAGGCAGCTGCTCGCAACTAGGCCAAGTCCCTCGCTTCCTCTATCAAGTCAAGATTTAGCCTCATTTGCCCTTCATTTTCTCATTCTTTAAAGTGTTCAGTTTGGAAGTTGGGCATTCCTATCTCAATAGGGATGACAGCCTCAACTCTAAAAGCTAGAGAGAAATGTGTCTCCCCTGTTCCAGTTCTTGGGGTTGTTCGATAGGCCTAAAGAATTTCAGAAAGCTTTTCAGCTCAAGCCCCCTTGTGTTTATCTAGCTTAGTCTTTAAGTTCTGCTTGATAATCTTGTTTGCAGCCTTTACCTGGCCATTGGCTTGGGGGTGGAACGGTGAAGAGTAAGCTGTCCTAATCCCTAAACTTGTGCACATATCTCTGTAGCTCTTGTTGTCGAACTGCCTCCCGTTATCTGTGACAATGGTGTGAGGTATCCTGAAGTGGCAAATGATTGACTTCCAAATAAAGCTGGAAGTCTTGGCCTTGGTAATTGTTGACAAAGGTTCAGCCTTGACCCATTTGGTGAAGTAGTCGATAGCTACTATGGCGAATTTCACCTGACTTCGTCCCATTGGAAGTGGACCAATTAGGTCAACTCCCCACTGAGCAAACGACCATGGGGTCGTGACAGAGGTGAGCTGTTCCGGTGGTCTTCTTTGGACATTAGCAGACCTTTGGCATGGGTCACACCTTCTTACAAACTCTCTTGCATCCCCTTGCATGGTGGGCCAATAATAGTCTTGACGATTTTATGTACCAAAAATCATCCCCCCGCGTGATTTCCGCAAACACCCTCATGGACTTCCTTTAGGACATAGTCCGCTTCCTCTTCTCCTAGACATCTTAGGTAACACAATGAGAATCCCCTCTTGTATAAAACACCGTTGATAAGTGTGTAATGTGGTGCTTTGTACTTCAACCTCCTAGCTTCCAGTTTGTCTTTCGGCAGGGTAGCTTCTGCCAAAAATTCTACAATAAGAGTTCTCCAATCTGGCTTATCCTCAATAGGGTTCACCTCTTGTTTTTCCTCTGAAATGCTAGGCTCTCTCAAGGTCTCTACCGATATTGTGCGTACTAGTTTAGATGTATTCGCTGAAGCTAGCTTAGCAAGCGAGTCAGCGTTTGCATTTTCTGCTCTTAGTATCTGGGTGATGCAGTATTCCTCGAATTCCTTTAACAACTCATTGGCTAGCTTCAGGTAGCCAATCATGCTTGCCCCCTTGTCTTGGTATTATGAACTGACTTGCTTCACAACTAATTGTGAATCGTTGTAGACATGTAGCTTCCGAACTCTCATTGACTTTGCAACTTTCAGGCCGGCGATCAGCGCCTCGTATTCCACTTCATTATTTGACGCTTTGAAACCAAGTCTGAGTGCATATTCTAGCTTCACGTGCTCAGGTACTGGTGTAGCCAAGATAAATCTTGCTTCACTTCCATGCTCGTTGGCTGACCCATCTGTGTGTAAAGTCTAGAACTGGGTTAGTCGAGCAGTAGCCTCTTCACTATCCATATCCAGGGTGACATCTTTTCCCTCTTCCAGGGTGGTGAATTCTGCTATAAAGTCAGCTACTGCCTGAGCTTTTATTGCTGTGCGGGGCTTGTATGATATCTCATATTGCCTCAGTTTGATTGATCACTTGATTAGCCTCCCGGATGACTCTGGTTTCTGGAGTACTTGCCTCAGGGGGTAGCTAGTTGGTACCGTGATTGAATGTGCTTGGAAGTAAGGCTTTAACTTCCGTGAAGACATGACCAATGCCAAAGCCAGTTTTTCGATGCTAGGGTACCTCGTCTCTGCTTGCACCATAGCCTTGCTGACGTAGTAGACCGAGAGTTGGGCTGTTCCCTCTTCTAGTATTAGGGCTGCACTTACTGCCGTTTTTGATACAGCTAGGTATACAAACAGCGTCTCTTCGCAAACAGGTTTGGACAGCAGCAGTGATGTACCTAAGTATCTCTTGAACTAAGCAAAGGCTTGCTCACACTCTTAGGTCCAAACAAAATCCTTAACACCTCTAAGGATTTTAAAGAAAGGAAAACACTTGTTAGTAGCTCTTGAAACAAATCGGTTTAAGGCGGCTATCTTTCCTGAAAGCTTCTGGACATCTTTCACCTTCTTGGGGGAGGTCATCTCCATGACTACTGTGATCTTATCAGGGTTAGCTTCAATCCCTCGCTGATTTACCATGAAACCCAAAAATTTCTCTGAAGACACTCCAAAGGCACACTTAGCCGGGTTGAGCATCATCTTATATTTCCTCAAGATATCGAACATTTCACCTAGGTGACTCAGATGTTCGGCTGCCTTGATACTCTTTACCAGCATGTCATCCACGTAGACTTCCATTGTCTTCTCGATTTGATCAGCGAACATTTTGTTTACTAGCCTCTAGTAGGTGGCTCCAACATTTTTGAGCCCAAACGGCATTGCCTTATAACAGTATAAGCCGAGATTGGTAATGAAAGCGGTCTTCTCTTGATCATCCAGGTGCATCCCGATCTGGTTATATGCTGAGAAAGCGTCACAAAAACTGTACAGCTCGCTTCCCGCAGTTGAATCCACCAGTTGGTCAATTTTTGGTAGTGGGAAGCTGTCCTTGGGGCATGCTTTATTTAGGTCTGTGAAGTCCACACACATTCGCCATGCTCCACTGCTGTTCTTTACAAGCACTACGTTTGCTAGCCAGGTTGGGTATAACGCCTCTTTGATGAGACCTGCTTTAAGGAGCTTTTCCACCTCTACTTTGACTACTTCGTACCTCTCAGGGTTGAAAGCCCTTCTCTTCTGCTTAATTGGCTTGAAGCTCGGGTCCACATTTAGCCTGTGCACGATCACTTCCAGATCTATTCCAGGCATATATTCATGTGACCAGGCGAACACGTCTGAATTCGCTTTTAGAAACTCCACGAGTGCTTCCTTCAGCTCCGATGAAAGCATTGTTCCGATCTTTGTAGTTCTTGTTGGATCGCTTGGATCTAGCTGTATGCTTATAAGATCCTCTACTGGTTCTCCTCGAAACACCTCTTGCCTTCTGTCTTCCATCTCTTTGAATTCTTCCCCAGTCATTTCCACCTCCATCATCGATGGGTCACAAATTAGCGTCTCCGATTCTCTTCCAAAAGTTAGCAGAATGCTCACCTCGTCTGCGCTAGGTGGGGCTAGTGAAGTACCCTCTCCAAGGTATAGCTCAGAGCAGTTCTGCTCGGAGGTCGGAGCTGGGTTAGAGCTCTTCTGTTCGAAGGCTAGTGACTGAACCAGGTGATTCATCTCCTTATACCGCAGTTTAGGGCATTTCTACTCGAAGTTCAGGAAGATGGGCAATGCTTCTGCATGCCCACCTTTGCCTCGGAGGGTGGTGGCATAACACTATCTTGACTTAAACTGATCTCCTCCACTGTACCTATTTCTCCACCTTTAGTTGGGAACTTGATCATTAAGTGATAGGTGGATGTTGCTTCTTTTAAGGCATTCAAGGCCAGTCTCCCCAAGATAACATTATAAGCAGATGGTGACTTTATCACCAGGAAGTTTACTAGAGTAGTGGATCTATTCGGGGCTTCTCGAACCGTAAGAGGCAGCTTGATCGAACCCTCAGGGAAAACAATCTCTCCAGTGAACCCCATGAGAGGTGTCCGAACTGGCTTGAGGATTTCTCTCTTCAAACCCATTGCATCAAAGGCAGGAAGGTACAAGACATCTACAGAGCTCCCATTATCAATGAGCATCCGATACACCATGTGATTAGCAATCTGGGTTGTTATCACTATAGCGTCATCATGCGGGTGCTGAATCCTCATAGCTTCCTCATCCGTGAAGGTCACAGAAAAACTCTCATTCTGAGCTGCCTTCACTGGCCTGAAAGTGCAATTCACCTCATGATGCACATCAAGACTCTTGGCATCCCTCGCGTACACCTTTCTTCACCTATTCGATTCACCTCCTACTCCAAGTCCTCTCATGATCGTTCTTACATTTCTGAGGACGTTCCTCGGGTGAAACGGCGGTGAAGGTACCTCTCCCATTCCAGCTTCCTCTTGCCTTGGGGGAGCTAGAGCTCTAGGCCCTGCAGCTTTCACCACGAAATCCTTCAGCTACCCTCTTCGAATTAAGGCTTCAATCTCATCTTTTAGCTCCATGCATTCTTCTGTTGTGTGCCCAAAATCTCTGTGATATCTACAAAACTTATTCATGTTTCTGAATTTGGGTGGTCCTCTCATCGGAAAGGTCTTCTTTAGTAGGTTACTTCCCTCGATTTGCATCAACACCTCTGAGCGCGTTATGTTGAGGGAGGTGAACCTATTAAACTTGCTTTTGGGAGGTCGAGGTGCTGAGTTTGTTTCCTCGTAGCTTCTTTTGCTGTTCCGAGGAGAGGAAGCTCTCTAACTTCTCTTAGCCTCAGATCTTCCACTCCCTCTGTTGAGGCTTAGGTTCCTTCGAGATTGAATGATTTCTTCTGCGGAAATATGCTTATGGGCTTCAACTAACATCTCAAAAAATGTCTGTGGCTGGTTTTTAGCTATTGTTGTGATGAAATCCTCATCACGAACTCCATCTTGCATAGTTTGCATAGCACGATTATTGGTACAGCCTTCAATTTGTATCATCATGTCTGTAGATCTCTGGACATACGTCTTCAAGGACTCGCTTTCCCCTTGAATGATAGATGACAAATGAAAGGGTGGCTTCTTAACCAGCCTGGCTCCTATAAACTGCGCCATGAAAGCATTCTCCAGCTGGCTGAAAGAGTCAATTGAGTAAGGGCGCATGCTGGTGAACCAGGTTCGAGCTACTCCTCCAAGGGTTAGATGGAAGGCTCGGCATTTGATGGCATCACCTGCTGCCCCAAATTCCATCCACACTTTGTTGGCTCCTAGGTGCTCTGCTGGGTCCCCCTTGCCTCCATATCTCCCTACACTTGGCATTTTAAAGTCTTTAGGGAGGCTAGCCCGACATATTGCTATGCCAAATGGGGAAGTCTCTTGTCCGGGTCCAGGCGCATAGGCATAGGGTTCAAATGCAGGGTTCGGTATTTCCGCTCAATATGAAAACGTGCGTTCGCTTCATCCTCCAATCTCCTTCTCTCTGCTTTAAACATTTGCAGCTCCTCCGCTTCAATCCTTTGTTTCTCCTGGTCTCGGATTTTTTGTCTTTCTTCCGCTTCGATCCTTCACTTTTCCTCCGCTCGAATTAGCCTCCTCTCATCTTCTTCTTCGGCTTGCCTTTTGCGCTCGTCCCGAGATGCTGTTCGCTCTTGCTCCTTTCGTTGTCACCTCCTGGTATTTAGAGAGATATTGAGATCGCTGAAATCTAGACCATCATCCGGGGAGGAGAAGGCGTCGCTCATCATTCTTAGTTGCAGGATGTTGTGCTCCTTTACTGGTTGCCGATGGATTGGTGACAGGTAACTCCTCATGGGGTTTCATCTGGCTTCGATGGTGCCATCCTTCCCTTGTCATGGCGCTGTGAGCCCCCAGTTATGATTCTCAGCTCTTTCCCTAGTGCCTCCCATCTTCATGAGTCCGGGGGTTAACATGGTCTCGTGGAGAATCTACTAGAGCTGGGCTCCACGTGGTCCACAAAATAAGCTCACGATCAGTTTGCTGCTGATTCTCGAGCAATCCTACAATCTACTCCATCTGATTCTCCCGGTCTGAGATCCAAGTTCACTTCGAGCGTGGGGCTACCCGCCTCTTGCTTCTCCTCCGGGCTGGTGGAGGCAGCTGCCTAGGTGGCAAGCTTGGTTCAACTGCTGGAATAGAGGTCCCTTGGTTTGGAACAGAACTGGTCCTCACAGGTCACTTGCCTCTTGCTCCTCTATTGGACGGTTCAGCTCTGTCCATTGTGACTTAAGGCTCCAGGTGGGTATTCGGCATCTTTTTCAAGCTTTACACCGGCTAAACCCAGTCAGTCACGTACACGTCTATGTAGGGATGATTAGGTTCGCTTCCGACTGGAGTTTGTTTGTCTCCGCCTCTGTCCGCTGATGATTAGCCTCAACCTCCGTCTGGGTTCGGTTTTGCTAAACCGTGGACAAGGCCTCGCACACAAAAACAAAGGGGACAAGGACGGTTTCTTAGGGGACAAGACCGGTTTCTTCAAGAAAAAATGGGAGACCTCCGAAAACGAAATCAACCACAAAATACAACGAAATCAAGAATGTTTCCCACAGACGGCGCCAATATGTTGTGGCAATTTTTCGGAAGCTATCCCCTCGTCCTTGAAGCTATGACCAAGCCCTATAAAATAAATAAAAACAGGTCAAAGGGGTGCCTGTGTGGTGACCGGCGTTTCCCCTCCAATGCTTAAATCAGCCATTGAACTCATAGGTAAATAAATAACTTAAAATAGCATGGAAAAATAAAGGGAAACAAGGTAGAGAAAATCGGTCAAAGGGAGATGTTTTAGCTCCAGCAGTACTGTTTGGCTGGTTCTGTGAACAGTGCCGCCTCCACCTGGTCGTGCCTCGAGAACATCAAAAAAGACAAGAAGCTTAGATGGGAGAGATCCAAGAGTGGTAGCTCCTAGGTTTCCGAAAAGTCAAAAAAGGTCATCCCTTCTTTCCTTGTCTTTTTCCTTTTTATTGCCCTTTTCGATGGCCAAGATTCAAACCCTAAAAGACCTCCCTTAGATGAGTGACACCTAGCCCTATTCTCATTAGTCCTTGGGCTTAGGGTTTTATTTGTAATGGATGCCTGGCCCACCACAATAATTGAATATTTATGCATTGCCCAAATAGTACGGTATTAAGCCCGTTGGCCAAAAATACCTACAACATTATTATTATTATTATTATTATTATGACTTGTGTGGATTATTTTTTCTTTAAATTTAAATTTTATTTCTCTTTTCGGTTGTTTTGGAAGTGTCAATCTAATTAGAACTTTTGAGTAGTTGTCATGTATTTTTTTTTATTATAATGATTTCGTTTCTTTTTTGGGGGTTCTATTTTCTCTTTTAATACTTTATGGCTAGTCTAATAACCGAATTGCTCTTTTACTTTTAAAATATTTTTTAGGGAAGTTTTTTGTTGTAGGTATTTTTGGCGCTTAATACTTTATTATCTGGGAATGGATAAATACCCAATTATTGTGGTGGACCATGCATCAATTACAAATAAAACCCTAAGCCCAAGGATCAATGGGAATAGGGCTAGGTGTCACCCATCTAAGGGGGGTCTTTTAGGGTTTAAATCTTAGCCATCGAAAGGGGGATAAAAAGGAAAAAGACAAGAAAAAAGAGAGATCACTTTTTGACTTGGAGAAACCTAGGAGCCACCATTCTTGGATCTCCCCCACAAAAATTCTTTGTCTTGTCCGAGCTTCCCTAGGCATAGCCAGGTGGAGGCGACACTGTTCACGGATCCAGCCAAATAGTACCACCGGAGCCTAAAATCCTCTTTTTGGATCGATTTCTTCACCCTTTTTTTTTCCTTTATTTCCATGCTATTTTAATATCATTTATTTCTTTGAGTCCAATGGCTGACTTAAGCATCGGAGGAGAAACGTCGATCACCACACAGGCGCCCCTTTGACCGATTTTTATTTATTTTACAGGGCTTGGTTGTAGCTTCAAGGACGCTAGTTTATCTTCTGAAAAATCCGCACAACATTTTTAACACTTATTTTTTAGAGACTTTTAATTTATGATAAACATTTTTGAATAACTTTTTGGCATTTGGAGGCCAATGCATTTCAATGTTAGAGTCCTGTTCAGAGAGGAAGTTCTCCTAATAGAAGTAAGTAGAATGAATGCAGAAATATAATAATATTTCTTAATATTAATTTTTCTTTCCTTTTTTTTTTTTTAATGTTTAGAGCATTTTCAAATTATAGAATAGCTATTCCAAAAGAATAAATAAGCTTTCATTTTCAGGAATATATATTCCTTTTTAAAATAAAATTCAGAATTCAAATTCTCATATTGTATTCTAGATAAGTTTTAAATATATCTTTATCATATTTTTAAAATAATTGAACAATAAAAAGATGATAACTTAAAAGGGAATGAGTAACAAGAGATCCCAACTACGTTGGCACAATTGGAGTTATGTTATTTGGGTCCTATTTGAGATATTATATATTATGATAATTTTTTTTTAAATTAAATTTGACTATAAAATAATTGTTATCTGATATAATTAAATTTTGATAAGATAAAATCATGATAACAATAGTTATATCTATTAAGATTTTATATT
Source organism: Ochetophila trinervis (assembly GCA_003254975.1). Taxonomy (NCBI): domain Eukaryota; kingdom Viridiplantae; phylum Streptophyta; class Magnoliopsida; order Rosales; family Rhamnaceae; genus Ochetophila; species Ochetophila trinervis. Next base: position 106,774 of record QANX01001394.1, read on the forward strand.
TAATGAGAATAATAAGTCGTTTGGATTTTTATTATCAAATTTTATAAAAAACCTAGTAAAAAACCTAGTGAAATATTTATTATTTAATATTTTGAGTTTTTTTCTGAGATATAATAGAGTCAACACTCTATGGTATTACTTGAAAATAGTTTTGGAAGATCTAGCATAACATTTGATTAAAGATTTTTGAGAAATTAATGGGTTTTGTGAAATTGTTTTAAATGCATAACATTTCAAAAAAGTAACTTAAAATCTAAAGTGAAAAGAATTTCAAAGATTCTAGTTAATTATTTTGTAGCTAGTTAAGAGCACTCGCTGATAAATTAGTATCTCATATTCTATATTTTTAACTTCTTCCACAAAAGTCTTAGCTGCAAGTCAATGTGAGTTAGCACAAGCATTGTATCTGCATCCAAATTTACTGCTAGATCTCGTTTATTTATTTATATGTATTATCATACTATATTATTTTTATATTTACTTATATCTCTATTCTAGTGCCTCTTACATACCACCCTCCCTTTGTATTATTTTATTATTATTGTTCGGGTTATATTTTTATTATTATGATTATTATTGTCAAATGAGATTGGCTTAGTTGATATCCCTTTTACATCTATACATTAAATTTTTTTGTATTTCCTTTCGCTTGAAATTATTATGATTACATGTTTTTATTATAAGTCATATTTAATTTTAAATATTCATTTTTTAAAGATTTTTAGCATCGTTGTCCTGAACTTTGCGTGGATTTACAAATTGCCTATTGTACTTCATATTTAGCATCTATCTTACAATCTTAATAAATGTTGGCAGCATTAGTTTTAGCTCTTAACATCATTAGTTTTCCTCCTTTTATGTTATAGTCCATCATTTTTTATTTTATTTTTATAATTTAAAGGTTAAAATGAATATTTAATCATCATTTTCGTAATTTAAAAAACGTAAAATGGGTATTTTCGATCCATATTTGGAATTTTTTTTTTAAAAATCGCACATGAATTCATCGAGGAAAAGTAACAAGGTTAAGTATTAGAACTAATGCTACAGCATTGCATAAATACTAAATATGAAATACATGAAGCAATTTGCAAATCCATGCAAAGTTCAAGGACAATGGTGCCAAAAATCTTTTTTTTTTTTTTTTCTTAATTAAACATTTTAAATTTGTTGCATTTTACTCCTTACACTACAAAATTTCAATATAATCAGTGTAAATGTATCATATCGACCCTGACTGATGAGTAAAATAATGATACTTTTGGAGTATCAACTCTCTCCTCTAATACACATGTAAAATCTGTCATTTGATATTCATATGTATATTAAATAAGGGAGTTGGTGTTCCAAAAGTACCAAATATTTTTTCCTTATGGTGCATGTGGCATATACATGCCAATTCTGTTGGCAAAATGGAAAACTAAACAAAAATGAAAATTATATATTATTCATCGTATTTTAGTACCAAAATACGAATAAAAAAAAAACAAAAACTAAATTATGAACACTCGGTTGGAAGACTAATTGTGATGTTTTGGCTTATTTATACCTTTTCATTTTAACTTTTAGGATGTGTGCTAACTTGCCATTCAATTTTTCAAATTGACCATTATGTCATTTATTAACTTTAAATATTACTAAAATACTTGTACTACCATTAGCCGTTAAATTATTTCATTTTTTCTCTCATGAGCAACTACAACATGTGCAGTTTTCATATTTCTTACTCCATCTTTCTCTTTTTCTATTTAAAATGTTTGAAAAAAAGAGAAAATTCGAAAGGGGAAGAGCAAATGATTTTAGAGATTGAAAACTTATAAAAAAATCTACAATTCTTATCCCAAGTTTGATCCATGAAGGGAATTAACTTGTCATCCAATACCATATATTTTTTTCTATTTTTTATTAACACGGATGAAACTAGAAATTGTTTTTACAGGATAATATTTTTTGATTTTCTTCCGATATTTGAATCCTTAAATTTTTTTACTCTCTTTTCAATTTTTTTTTGTTTTTACAAATCCTTTGGAGAGAGAAAGAGAAAAACGGTGTAAGAAAGATGAAACTATCTCTGTTAGCGTTACGTGTGAGAGATACGAGGGAGAGAAAACGACATTATTTAACAATTAATGACGATAATAGGTATTGTAGTAACATTTAGAGTTAATAGGGGCATGATCGCCAATTTTATAAGTTAAAGGACAAATTGTCACAAACCCCAAATGTTAGTAGATGTTTAAAAGTTGGTCGTGATGTGCTGTCCTGGTCCGTTTCTGCTTGTTCCGTGTTTGTATCAGCTTATTTATTTTTTGTATCGTGTTCGTACTGGCTTATTTAGTTTTCGCACCGTGTCAAGCGTACTATAAGCCCAAGCACTTATGTGCTTGTGCCGTATTCGTGCCAAACACATATTGTGCTCGTACATGTGCCAATTATATTTTGCACATTTTTAATAACATAAATTATATAACTGAATAAAAATTATTCAAAATAAAAATTATAAATAAATTAAATTAGCAATTAAATAATATATTTTATTTTTTATTTGATAGAACACAATAAGTATTTACAACTAAAAAAATAAAAATATATTAATAGTTTTATTTTATATATTTATTTCAAATCAACATTCGAATTTAAATTGAATAATAATTAACTAAGTCATCATTCTAATTTTGAGCTCTAGATTTTAATACAGTAATTTCACATAGTCTATTATTGTAAAACAAGTCTTTATACAATAGATTTTATATGATAAATTATTTATTATTGTTTTGATTGTGTTAAATTTATATTTTGCCTAAATAGTTAGTATGCATGTCCGTGTGGCTTTTTATGTGCTTATGTCGTGCTCGATCCAACACGTGCCTAGCATTTGTCGTGCCTGGCCCATTATAAACTAGTATCGTGCCAAACACGGTCTATTACATGCTTCGTACTGAATATGACACAGTTTGTAACTTGTCGTGCTTGTGTTGTGTTCAATTTTAATGTGATGTGCTTGTAATGTGCCTGTGTGGTCTGCCAATTTTTACACCTCTAAATGTTAGAGGTGGAAGATATAAATAAGCATTTACAATGTAGAAAAACTACAAATAGTAAAATTTTCCAAGTACATAAAATTCCAAGTATTTTAATTTTGTTTTACTCAAAAAAAAAAAATGAAATATTTCATCTGAACTTCATTTACATTAATTTTNTGGACTTTCATTTCGGATAAGCAGAAAAGACTTCTAAATGCCTTAGATGATATAGTGCCTAACTCTAAACATAGGCACTATCTAAGGCATATGCACAACAATTTCAAGGCTGTCTTTAAGGGTTTGGTCTTCAAATAGATGTTATGGGCTGCTGCTAAGGCATCTATAGTGCCTAGATTTGAGGCAGAGATGAGTAAAATAAAGGAAATTAGTGTTGAGGCATTTAACTGGATCAACGAGAAGTCACCTATCCATTGGTCGAGGTCACATTTTAGCACTAGGCCTAAGTGTGACATGTTTCTTAACAACATGTGTGAAGCTTTTAATGCTAGCATATTAGATGCAAGAGATAAACCGGTCCTAATTATGCTGGAAACAGTGAGGTGTTATCTCATGCATCGAATGGCCACTAGGAGAGAAATGGTGAGTAAGTGGAATGGGGAAATTGGTCCTAGAGTGTCAAAATTTTTGAAAAAGTTAAAGAAGATGCTAAGTATTGTATCTCAAGTTGGGCTGGGGACTACAAATTTGAGGTTCGAGTTCCCCTGGATGGTTCTCAATACATTGTGGATCTTCAACAATACAGCTGTTCATGTCGAAAATGGGATCTCAGTGGCATCCCTTGCATACATGCAATTTCTTCCATCTGCAGCAAAGATATGGATCCACTTGCCTTTGTCTACCCCTGTTACAAGAAGCCAGCATATATAAAGGCATATTCTCTAGTCATTTACCCAATGAATGGACCTGAATTATGGCAAAAAAGTGGTTTGCCACCTCTGCAAAGGACAAGTTTCCACAAGCAGCCAGGAAAACCTAGGAGAGTACGAAGAAGAGAGCATGATGAACAGTCATCAACAACAAAGCTTAGGAGAACTGGGATGGTAATGACATGTTGGAACTGTGGACAGGTTGGCCATAATTCGAGGAAATGCCCACAGCCACCAAATCCCAACAAAAAGGTATTTTTTTTTGCTGTCTTTGTTTCTGAAAATTATTGTTTTTATCTAACTTGTCCATCTTTATAGGAAAAAAAGAAAAAAAACACAAGTGAGGCATCACAAGTGGAAAAGGACACAAGTGAAGCATCACAAGTGGAAAATGACACAAGTGAGGCATCACAACTGGGATTAGATGATTTCAGTGATACTACTGCTTCTCAACAGCCACATGTGGCAGATACTACTCTTAGTGGGGTATGTCTGTTATTTTGTTTGTAATAATATTTATTTATGGTCTCAGTGATATTACTCTTAGTGGGCGTATGTCTGTTTTTTTGTAAAAAGGGTTTGTAAATGTGTATTTGTCTATTTGTTTATAGGTTCAAGACATATCATTTAGGCCAAAAATTCCTGTCAGAAAACCACAAAGTAAGCCATCAACTTATGGAAAGCTGCCATCCACACAGCCAGTTGAACAACCACCTTGGATGTATGGTATTTCAACCAACCAAGCAGCCACACAACCACCAAGAAGATTCCTGAGAAACCATGGCAACCAGTCCAACTCCACTTCAGCAAGCCAAGCAAGCACACAGCCAACCAAGGTCCAACCATCCAGCCACAATCAAGCGAACTAAGCTCTATTTCAGCCAGCCAAGCTCCAACCAAGCAGCCACACTCTAGCCACCACTTAGACGATCACCTAGGAAGCATGGGACCCAAGCAGAAGTTGAAAAAGACAAGGGAAAGAAAAAGATGGTGTAGAAGGATTGTTTTTTGTGACTTTGATGGTTTCATTGTGACTAAGGATTGTTTTTTGTGACTTTTGGGACAATATTAGCATGTGGTAATGTTTTTGTGTTAATGTTAGTGGATGTAGGACAAATATTAGTTTCATTTAATTGATGTATGACAAATATTAATTTCCTTTAATTGCAATTTAATATTTCATGTTTTATAATTTCTGTCAATTTAATTTCTTGCTCAATTTTAAGCCAGTATATGAATATGGTACATTTAATTGAAATTGGCATTGTTGCATTGAAACAGAAACAAATTTTTCCATATAATTTTGTGCCAAAAGCAAATGGTACATATTATATTACATAGTTCAACTACTATGATATGTGTTTGACACATATCAGATTTTACAAAAAACATAATATTCAAAATGGTATAACATACCATCCATTCTTTACATGCAATTACATAACATTAACAGCTAACATTTTTCCTTAATCGAACACCTAACACATTTCACCAGCTACATTTGCACCTACCATCCATGCTAATAGCACACCTACAACATTTCACCAGCTACAATATTTCTCTTTTTCACCATTAACCAGATAGATAAAATCATGGAAGCCATAAAAAACATCCATAAAATTTGAATCTTGGATTGTAGTCTATGATTTTGGTCTTCTAGCCTTGCAATTTTCCTTAACAAACCAGGAATAATTTGTTTAGAACGATGACATATAGGGGGATCATGCCAAACGAAAAATCCACATCCCCTTCCTCCATCATCTTTTTGCTACAGCAACATTATCAAATTCCATGTCAAATATACATCTTTAGAAGTTTGATACCTCTAAACCCATAAATACTCCAAAAATTATTGAAAATCACATACCTGCCATTTTTCACATTCACTGAACCTTCTTCCTGGGTTCATCTCAGTCCAAGATGTCCTTTGAATGGTCGGTTTCCCACAATAGCAACGCGTTGGCTCCATCATCGACAATGTCTACAATATTGAAGCAATTTCGGTGAGTTTGAAGCAATTACGAGATTACAGATTTAGGGATTTGATATGCTCTGTGAGGGAAGAATTAGGGATTAGAGAGAATTGGGAAATTCATATTAGGGAATTTACAAATATGTAAAGGTGCAGCGTGTACATGTCGTTTTGGACCAAAACGACGCAATTAGCTATAGCACGTGCGGCTCACACATGCTATATCACGGAAAACTAATGGGAAAATAGGTTTTGTAGTAACATGCGACTTTAACTGGTGGTTGAGGGGTTAAATGCAAAAAAAAAAAAAGAGGTTTAGGAGTCAGGTGCAAAAACATGTAAAGATTTAGGGGCAACCGTGCCATAAACCCTATATATATGTATGTATGTATGTAAAAGAGATAAGCGAATCATGAATGGTGGATTGTGAAAGTGAAAATGTACGTATTTATAGATAGAGAATCATAGGTGAAAATTAAATTTTAGTAGGTGTGAATTAATTAGCAAGGCATGCGGTGTCCAAATCAGCAAAACAAACTTAAACTTTGTGGCTAATTTATGGGTATTAGCGAAACTGCCAGTTAGTAGAGATGCATGTGTCGCTATTGACAAAAAATTAGCGACATAAATTCTCTGTGTCTTTCTATTGAACACTATTTGGCATCGCTGCTGTTCGTAAATGTGTCTTGTATATTAATATATAAATGTGTAAATGTTTCAAATTAATGAACTTTATTAAAAGTACTTTGATGTTATAAATAAACAGATCATTTAGAAACTGTAATATTTTGAATGTCAATATAATTTAATTATTTTATTAAATCTTGTTTGGTGAACGTTGTTAATGTTTATTGAACATATATATAAATGATCGTTTTATTGAATGATATTAAGTATTATTTATTATTTTTTGTGTGAATAAATTAAGGCTTCTGATCTATATATGCTAAAAGAATACATATATATATATAAAATATCCGATAAATATATAAATATTATTATTTTATATTGACATTACATAACAAACAATCTCTTAGAATCGAACAAGTTTACATGAATTCTGCATCGATCTTGGTAATTGAAAAGTGATCAAGTGAGCATATCAATAAGTTTACATAAATTCTCCATCGATCTCGGCAAATGGAAAATGACTGAGTGAGCAGATTATGGTGAGCCTTGTCCAAGTTTTGCTTGAACACGCATCAAGTGTACTAACAATGAAATATTTGATCCTTAGTTTGGTGAACTACCAGAGGCACATAGATCGACGATTTGTAGTGGGTCGATGCCATCAAAAAGCGTCAGGATAAAAAAATATTTCATCATTTGCTTCTATTTGGAAATAGTATTAGCTAGATCTAAAAGATAAACCATAAAGAATATCCATACAAAGTTGAAATTTTTTTGCATTATACATAACAAACAATATATTTAGCATCTTTATTTGCTAACTCGCTCCTAGTACCTACTCCCACCGATGAAGCTTCTCTTCAATCCTAGTTTGCTGAAGATTGCTGGTTTTGCAATCCAGCTTCGATCCTTATCGAAAGATCAAAGAATGAAACCTTTGATCTTTAGGGAGGTGAACTACCTAAGGCATATAAATCGACGATTTGTAGTGGGTCGATCACATCAAAGAGTGCAATAGTAAAGAATATTTTAACCTCTGCTTCTATTTTGAAAGAGTATCAGCTAAATCGAAGAGAAAAAAAAAAAACATAAGAATATCTATGCATAGTTGAGAATTTTTTTTTTCTTTTATGATGAATATTTCATTTTTTTTCTTTTACTTTAAAATAATATCGGCTAAATAATTTAGAATAATAGTTGATACTCTTTCGAAATAGAGGTATACGTATTTATAGATAGAGAATTGTAAGTGCGAATTGATTCTTTTGGTGCTATGAAATAATTGTGGTAGGTGTGAATTAAATTTAAGTATGTTTGAATTAAATACCGAGTCATCATGTTACTTCATATTAGGGACACAAAAATTATGCCCTCATTAGCAATGTACGTGTCACCTTTTACCTATTATTGGCAACACCTGTGTCACCCTTTTCCAAATTAGCGACACAATGCATGTGTCACTAATTGGACCTCATTAGCGATGCAGGTGTCACTTTTTATCCATTATCACAAATTCTAATTATTTAGAAGACACTTTATCTTCTTGTGTCGCAAATGGTTTTTTCCGCGTAAAGTTTTCGCGAAAAATGCATAACATTTGTCTCAAAAAGTATTTTTGATGTTGCTAATTACGTTTTGGGCCTAATTATTTAGCGACATGTTAAGTCATTGTGTCGCGAATAGTTTTAGCTTGCATATTTTTCGCGATATTTATAGAATATATGTCGCTGAATGTATTTGGCGTGCATATTTTTTGCGATTGTTGTCGAATGCATGTTGCTGAATGTATTTGACACCATTGACGTAACAATTTGGTGATTTTGTTGGGTCTTGGTTTTGTTACAATAACGACGATGCAATAATTTTGTATCAGGAATTAGTTTTTTCTCACTCAATTTTTGTTATCTGTCATGCATTTAGTGTAGTGGATCCACACTTTTGGCGTACTGAATTGAAAGAACGAAAGAAATGAATTATTCTATTAACAATTGATTGAATTTCTATTATTACAAAAAAATAATAATAGAAATTATACAGACAAGTGATTACTAAGATGACTATCAGTAATCCCCACATTTTTACCACAAAAAAAACATATATATATATATATATAGTAATCCCTACACATACTTGATACAAGCAAAATTTAATTATAGATATTTATGAAAAAAATAAAAATAAAAATAGTTACAGATAATGAGAGAGATAGATATTGACTTATCGTTGGACACTCTGATCACAACTTATCTACACGTATGAATCTATTAAAAATGAAATCCATCAAATATATCTAATGCACGGAGGACAGAATGGTAACCAACAAAATTGTTAAATTCCATTCACTGGTAAAGCAAAGAGATTCTTCTACCGATGAAGACGAAAAAAAAGGTCGCATCAATGGGGTTTTATAATGTCACACTCTCTCTCCAACCAATATTGTCTCCAATTTAGGCACCGCACTTCAAACAATATAGAGTTTTTTGGTCAGACTTCCCAGGGGGTCACCCATCCCAGGATTGCTCCCACTGAAGCATGCTTAATTTTAAAGTTCTTCCAACCCTGAAGCCAAACGCTCTAAAAAAACCTTGGTTATTAAAACAGTGCTCACTTTACATTTAAACCATTACCATTTGACACCCTTCCATACCCTGGAAATGTGGGATTGGACACCAGATCCTTTGCCAGTAAGGTAGTCTGCCAGTGCCCTGCTCCCGCCCACACTTACCCTGGCTCCAGATCTTGGTCATCATAATCCACCCCTCTTGGGGCCCAGTGTCCTCGCTGCACAATCCACCCCCCTAGGGGCCTAGGGTCCTTGCTGGCACATTTTCGGCCGAGTACATGCTTTGATACCATTTGTTACGCCACACTATCTCCAACCAATATTGTCTTCAATTTAGCCATCGCACTTCAGACGGTATGGAGTTTTTTTGTCAGACATCCCAGGGGGTCACCCATCCTAGGAATGCTCCGACTGAAGTATGCTTAACTCCAGAGTTCTTCTAACCCTGAAGCCAAATGCTCTGAAAATGCCTTGGTTGTTAAGAGAATGCTCACTTTTCATTTGAAATATTACCATTTGACACCATTCCATACCTGGGCGATGTGAGAATGGACACCAGATCCTTTGCCAGTAAGGTAGCCTGCCAATGTCCCACACCCACCCACACTTACCCTGGCTTCAGATCCTGGTCGTCACAGGTTTGCAAAGTGAAAGAAAAATGCAAAGATCCATATTTGCGATCTGATTTGGAAGGTAGTTTGTGGTCGGTCTCATTGTTGTGTTATTGTTTGATTGTGGTGGGTCATTTCTCAGAGAGAAAAATTGTGGAAATGGTTTTGATAATTATAGAGGGCTTTTGAAACCAGAGTGTTCGACTGAATCAAAACACACATTTACATACTTGTCGTGTTTCTTTGATGTTTCCCTAATGGAAAGGAAAAAAAATAATCTGAAAAGAAAGAATGGGAAAAAAAATATAATGAAAAAGAAATAAAGAACATGTTCAATAATGAAATAACAACCCTGCAGCATGCAAGTAAAATCCCACAATTTTATAGCTTGGGTATGATTTCAGTCAAAAAAGAAGAAGCTAGTTGTTGGACTCGTACATAAGTCCAGCCAAACCTTTATAATTTCTTCATTTAAATTTTCTTTTTCTTTTTTAATCTTCAAAATGCTTTACGAAGGGGTATCTACTTTTCTTGGGTTCTTCATAGAAAAAATTAAAAGAAAAAAAGAAAGAAAGATGTTCTCTCATACTGTGTTGGCATTTATGTCTTACTTAACAATTTTTTCTGTATGGTCACAAAAGCAATCCATTATAGAGAAAGAAGAAAACGAAAAGAGACAAAATGGGGAGAGCATGGAATACTTTTTTTTTCCTTTACAGTTAAAAAGAGAATAGACAAAATGAAAGAATTTACATGAGAGGGCCCACCTGAGGTTTTAAGTTTTTATTCCTTGGGTGTGAAGGTTGTTAGCTGCTTAGATGCTCGGCATTCGGCTAAGGTATTGCATCCTTTCTCATGCTGAGGCCCTGAGTGGGGTGTGTTTGTGATGGGCATAACCTTATGCGAGCAAGGCAAGTTGTGTGTTGATGGTGCATGGCATAGTTTTAGCAGCATGATGTGTGCATGGTTTTAGCAATAGGATGTGTGCATGGGTATGTGCTTCTTTGTAGCAAGTGATGTGCAAAGGGCACAACCAGGCGATGCAGCACAAAGGCATTGATGCATGCTATGTGTACTGCATGTGCCTCTCTGTTGTACCTAGGCTATGCCATTGCCTGCATGCTACAGCGCAGTGTGGTTGTGCATTATGGCTTTGGACCCGTGCAATGTGTGTGTTTAGTTTAGTCGAGTAGTGCACTTCATGGCCTTATGGTGGGGCACATGCAAGCACATGTAATGCAGCTGATGGGGTTGGCTCGATGACATGACCTGGTGGTGAATTGATGTGAGCCATGGTGGGCACAATTGGTTGTTTGGCTGCACCTTTGGTGCAAGTATGCTTGTTGGCTAATGGCTAAGGACATGTGTTATGTTTGCCTACAATATAGACAACGTGGGGCTGATGGTGGGTAATACAAAGGCAAGAGGTTAACAACGGTTACCAAGAATGGGCTTACCTCGTTGTCTTTGTGGCACACATTCAGAGACTTTATTCACGTCAAGACATATATGGCACATGCTTGCTGGTGCCAGCATGTCCTAGCAATTGGGGATGTTAACTGCCAAGGCCAAATGGCCAAGCCTAGTTAGACAAGGTTTCCCAACAACTGGGGGATGTCTGTTGCATAGTTTTGGCTTATTGTTGGAATGCTTGAGTTACCAAGCCAAGGAGGCATATTGCGGTAATCCTTTGTAAACCTTTGGTTGGTTCTTTGTTTTTTATTGAGTAAAGAAAAAGGATGGGGAAACTCCTTAAATGCTTGTATGTGCATAGCTGATTGTGATTACCCTTATGTTGTGTGCATTTGCTGTGTGCTTAGCCTTAACGATTGTGTGTGATTGTGATGGACGCATAAGTAGGGCTTCCTTAGGCCTTACATGTGCGAAAAAATTAAGCCTCGATTTTAACCATACAACTGAGGCCATGAAGTGAAAAAGCCAATCAAAAGGAATAATGAAAAAGATAAATGATTTTATTTACAATTGATTGAAGAAAGAGATAAAAAATAATTGATTGAATTTATATGGATGAGTGATTATTGAGATGACTATCAGTAATCTGACGATATTAGACAGAGTATCTGACATATCGATGGAGTCTATTGACAGGACCCACTCTGATAATCCTTCTAGATTATTCGGAAAAGCCCCGCTTGAGAAAGATTCCATTAGAACCCTTTGGGTAGAGAACATAATCCTCCTTTGAAAGATGGTTTATTAAACAAGCAATCAATAAGTAAGATATAATTTGTGAAATAGAACATGCATCGCATTGATATACTAATAGGTCATACAAAACTATTAATTCAGTTCGGAAAGTAGGTGGAATGTCAGAGCCACTAAGTGAGATAAGCAGAAATTAAAATAATACTATCCGGAAGTAAACAGAATAAAAGTAACATAGTCTATTAGAGAAACAAGAAACATTAGCAAAAGTCAAGTATGGATGTTGAGACTGGTGGTGAGTATCCACTTGTCACTGTTTTCTTCGCTAGAGAAGATAAAGTTTCGGTCAAAGAGAGAGTTTGTTAGAGATGTTAACGGCTAAGGAGGCAAAGGGGGAACCTCGGGTTAGCTTCACTAGCGCGAGGGGAAGCTTTCTGGGTGGGTGGTGCACCACCACTCACCAACGGAGAAGGAGAACAGCGTCCGCTCATGAGACCGAGTGGAAACAACTTTAGGAGGCACATAGGGCATGTCAGAGGGTCGTCGGAGCTCGGTGAGCTACGTACAAGGTTGCCGAAGTGGTCTGGTGCCTGAAATGGTGGTTGTGTCATGCCACTCAATTTGGGACAATTTTCCCACAGGTTATGGTGGTTTTCTGGTGCCTAAATGGTACCACCTTGTAGCTTGTCACACAAGCTTTCTAATGGTACCAATAAAGCATCCTAACTCCAATGGAAGAGGGAGATAAAACCTGTCAAAGGTGGTATAGCCATAAGATCTACTTTTTCTCTCCTCCCATCAGATTGCAGAAAATTTGTAAAAGATGATGAAAAGTAACGCCGTGGGAAGTGTGAAAATAGTATTTAAAGATCAAATTGTGAGCTTTTAGTTGTTGACAGCTGTAGGGCACAAATATTTGAATTAAAATGCTCAAAAAGCACTGAAATGCATCTACTAAAGATTAAAAAGAGTACATACAAATTTAAATATGATCCAGAAATTAAAATACAATTTTGATTGACCATAACTAAAAATCTACAACTTTGATTTGGGTGTGCCAATAGTCTATGGACTCGTGGCAAAGGCCTCTATGCTATGCTTGATAAAGTTTGAGTAGAAGCTTGTCTGGATAAAAATTCAACATTGAGCCTCCATATGGTTAATGTAGTCCAAATTCACAAACAAGCAGTGTGAGCAAATTCGGGTCGTTAAATCTATTGTTTATTTTTTCCCTAATGCGTTTGCTTTTGTCTTAAAAATAATAATTGGTCTTGTGCTTTAACCCACTGCCAGTAATCCCGCCCTTCACCAATGCCCTTTACCGCCATCTGTCTCTTCTCTTTCACCACTTCCCCTGCTGACCTCCAGAGCTCCCTTGCCCTTGATCCCTGGTCTCCCCTTGTTCCTGGCCCTCCGTTGATGCGCTGCCCTCTGTCTCAGACTCCTTGCCACCTTTTTGTCTTTGGGCCTTTGCTGGTGCCCAAGTTACCCTTTCACACAAAGAATGAACGACACTGTTGTATTCAATCGGAGAATTCAACTGGGAAAAGAGGACATTTTTAATCTGATTCAATGCTTGGACAACTAATAGAGAGGAGAAAATTAACCTGCTTTTCTATTGGATTCCCCGACCAAATACATCAATGTCTTTCATAGAGGAATCCATCTACATGTCAAATTTCTTGTCTGTTATGAAAAATTGATCGGCCGAGAAGGTTAGTGCTGCTGAAGCCATTATCACTTCTCCTATCTTCCTCTTTATTGTCCTTCCTTTCTTCCACTTCCTCTCTGTTGCACTTGACATATTAATTTCCCATTGGAAAATCAATTTTCTTTAGGAGAGTTAGACCAAACTATTTTTCTTAATTTTGATGGGCATGATCCATACGTAAGTTTCTCATATCTATCTTCTTTTTATCCATGTTCTTTGTTGGTTTTTCAATTTTACTTTCATAATCAGAAAAGTGAATTTTTTTCCATTTTGAAGTAAATGCTGATTTTTATTTTTGGAAGATAATTTTTGTTAAAAAAGAGATCCATGGGAAGGATGAGTTTGGGTGAGAAAAAAGAAAAGAGAAAGATAGCTTGCAGGCTCATCTTCCTTTTAACTTTTACTTGTATATATCTGCATTTTCTTAATTGTTTCACATACGCTTGAGGAAGGATCAAAAGGTTGGCTATGAGGAAGATTAGAAGGATGTGGCATGTTTTAATGCTTATGAAATCATTTCGTGTCGGACAACGTTTGTCCATGTCGTATGTCACCCTCCTAATTAACTTATGCCGTACTTTGATCATGCAAACTATTCATAATTGTTCTGTCATATGGAATGTCATTACAATTTGGAATACAATTATAAGAACTGTCATTATCAAGACAATCAACCATATCATTTTAAGCCCATTATCAATGAAGTTATTGTGTAGATATTCATTTTCCAAATTGCATCCAAGATTTTCATTCAATTGAGTTTCTGGTACAAGTGTTATGGGCACTTTCATTTCAAATTAGGAATAGGGTGACAAGACTCCACTGTTATGGAGGGGACTTGACTATTATCTATTGAGGATCAATTTGATAACAACCTATTTGAAACGGACTTTGGTTTCTACCACTACTAGAAGGGAATCATCTTACATGTATTGTTCTTTCACAATTAATAATGGAAAAATATCGCACCAGAGAGTTGTATTTGGGTGAGTTAATCTTTTTATATGGTTTTCAAGAAAAATGGCTACTTCTACATCAGTAGTGCAAGGACACGGCGATGCATTTTGAATATCTCAATCCATGAAAAAATTCATACCGACTTCATATTGCTCCAAGTCCAAACCTAATGTCTTATAAATTGCAATTCTGACCACACAACATACAACTCTTTCCTTTGAAAGTGGCTTTGATCTTCGAATCTCCATATATCCACATGTATTTTTCATTAAGTTTCCATGTTCCATTATATGAAACTTGTAACATAATCAGGTCCATTATACTACAATTGAAATAATTCAAAATTCAAAAAATGATCTGCAATAAAACGATAAACAAAAGTGCAACACTTCGACTGATAAGCTAGGGTACATATCAGGGCAACTATGTTTTCTTCTCAAAACTCATTGGGCCCATCCTTTTGAAATTTTATATATTACTATTAACATTTACAATTTTCAACTTGACAAGTGGCAACACTTTTTTTTAACTTTGTTTTTAATGTAATGTACAATACTAACAATGTAATGCTAGAAGTATCATATAGTATATTAAGATATTTATCAAATATATGTGTCATTATTTTATGCATCCAAAAAAAACCTCTCCTATCTATCGCTTTATGTGAATCTTGGTCCATTCCGGCTTCTTTTCGATCCAAAAAGCTAGCGAAAATGATGAAGAAGAAGGTTATGTTCTCACAAATTCTTCAAAACTCCTTTTTAAGAAGAATCCTTTGAGTGTCACACCATTTTTTATGGCATTGTTGGATTCTATTGTGACTCAGCCTTGGAACCATCTTAGCATTTGGTTCTAAAAAGATAAACCTACACCATTTGATACGGCTCAAAGAGTGCCTTTTTGGGAATATAGTAGCAATGACATGAAGTTCATTGCCACCTTCAACGATTCCATGGCTAGCGATGCTCGTCTCGACAGTGGTCACTACAAAAAAAACGGGGGTTTTGTGATGGATTTCTTTGTGACCTTCACTTACAGGTCACAAAAATAGGGCCTAAAGTTACGGAAACAGCTTGACCGTCACTTATTGTACATTAAATGTGACAGATTTTACCAGGTCACAAGGTGCTGTCACTAATGGTCATAACTTTTTTGGACCCAAACAAAATTTGAATTTTTTGACCCTATTTGTGACAGAAATGGGTGGATATTGTCACAGATTCATGGAAGAAAAATTAATATAAAAATAATTCAAAATTCTGTGACGAAGTGTTTCTGTCACATTTGGATAAATTGTTAATTGTGATAGTCATCATGTCAGAATTAGCTCCAAAATTTGGATACGATTTAAAATTTTTGCTGGAAAATTATAGAGGGTTTTTTCCCGCCCATATTTTTACTAATATTGTGATGGACTTATCTAATTCGTCGCAATTTCTATGCCTATTTAGCATAACAACATTTCCATTTGTCCCTCAAAATGTAGAATTGCCGTGTGTCAAACTGAATGGCAAATTTTTATTTTCAGTACTACACGACGTCGTTTTGTTTTGATTTTTTTTATTTACACGACGTCATTTTTAATTAGATTTAGGTGACTTCCTTCATTAATGCCAAACGGTGAGTCTTGAATGAACAATCATCTTTGCCTACCCCATCCAGATCAGTCGACCAGTTCCCTCCCTTTTTCTCTAATTTGATTTTGGGGTTACCCACAGCACGTGGCTAAATAGCTCGATTGTGAAATTGGCTTCAATCACAGTGGTTTCTATGTTGACTGCAACTCTCCTCGGTGGCTGGTGGCGATAAATCTCCCCTTTCAATCGTCATCTCTACATTCACATGTACTGTACACAAACCTGGTTTATCTTCCAATTTTAGGGATTATGGAATCCCTTTCTATTTAGTCTATGAATTCGATTCGGCCTCCATTGTTTTTGCTGCATTCTGCCTTCATTGATGTGCGTTGCATTTAAATGTCATCATTTTGCATTTACGGTTTAATAATTTTTTTTTGGGTTCTTTAATCAGATTGTGTTTAAAGAAGTTTTAGTTGTGGTGTACTACTGAATGCAATAGTTGCTATCATGTCTGCTATAGAATGAGAAATTACTTCCCATGTTGTAGAGCATAACATTTTCAGTTATTTTTGTTTTTTGTTTTTAATTTCCTTTTATTCCAGTGCTTGGTGAGGACTATATATATGTATATAGAAAATATATGAATGCTAGAATTAAAAACAAACATGATCATGAGGCTCCTTTTGAATGTATCTTCTTTAAGCATTGAAACATGCTTCTAACTTTTGAATCCTACTCGAAATTTCTTAGAAGATGTAGAACTTGCTCAGACAAATCAATTTCTTATTCTGACACTGCCCTTGTATTATGTATCACTAGGTCTAAGAGATTGCTCTTCAACTTTTGCTTAAATCACCAAGATTCAAATATACATTAAACCAACCGCATGCTATACACACATATATAAAAAATGTCTATGATCCATGCCATAATTAAGGTGCAAGACATAAATCTCAATAAATGTAGTGAATTGTAGGCATCCCTTGCCAATTTCTTCTTTACGTCCCACCACATTTGGTACGTGTGCAACAAACCTCTGGTTTTTCAAAGGATGTGTGTCATCCAGCATAAACTAATCCAATAAAATATTATTGTCTATATATAATCAATTTTGATCTAGTATTTATCTTGCTCATTTTTTGGTGTATACTACTAAATGGGAGGAAAAAAGAAAATTCATAACATTTTCATGTTTTTCTAATAATAAAAAATTGCCATGTGTAAACTCCATATCATGAAAATGGAGTGCTACTTAAAGTTCCCTTTCCATTGCTATATTTTTAGTAAGCTACTTTGATCACTTTATGGTTGATTACAGAAGGATAGAATTTATACAAATCGACAATATTAATTTATACTATTTATTTTTATTTTTTAACACTAGAAATCCAATAAGAAACAAAATGAACACTCTAGTAATCCATTTTCATGTTCGTGTTGATTTAAAATTTTAATAATATATATATGAGGGGTTAGGAGTTTTGGTTGGTGGGAGATTTGATCACTGTCACATTCTTGGTCCTAGAATCTTCCAACTTCCACAGTTCACTCCCCCACTATCCCCTACACTCCCCCTACTATTTCTACTCCTCTTTGGTTTTTTTTTCTTGGTTTTTACTTATTCATTTATGGTAGGATTGGACAAAAAAAATTGGATGATTAATTCTTTAATTTGTTCTTGGTAAAAGAGCAAAAGAGCATGATGAACAAGTCATTAACCTTGGAAATTTTCAGCATTAATAAACCAAATCCCTATAAAAAATTAGTTTGTTTTTCTTATTAACAATTGTAATGTGGCTAAGTTTAGGTTATCAATTAAATCAATTTTACGCTTAAAGAATGTCAGTTTTCTTTCACAATTAAATTTCATCTCTGGCAATTTCCTTATATTCATTCTTTCAAATGCAAAATTTAAGTGCAAGGTCTTTTTTTTAATTGTCATTTCTATTCTCTATATGGGCAGCTCAAGTGGCATATATTTTCCAACCATTGTAAAATAATGAAAATAATCTAATCTTGCTTTTTTTCCTATCCAAAATTTATTTTATGATGTTTCTGAGTGGATAAGTCATATATGGCATTTGCTAATCATGCAATAAATTGATTTCTTTTATGATGTCTCTCTTTCTCTGCTTGTCCTTTGTTCCATTGCTTATCATGCAAGAAATTTGAATGTAAAAATTAATAAGTGTTAAACTTTCTTCAGCTTTCTCTATTTATCTCTAGCTTTCTCTATTTAATGGTGCTGCTGTGTGCTTCCAGGTTTCTCCCAGGCTGTTGCAATCCCCAACTGTTACGGCAACTTGGCGAGCAGTTGCTTGTTGTGTCAATTAAATTTAAGGTATAGATAATTATATCTTCTGCTTTGTTCATGTGTTTTAGCATGCATATGTATATGTTTAAGGTCGTTTAAGTAACAAAATTATACAACCGCATGTATTTGGATTTTGCCTTCATAGTATATATGTTGGCCTATCATATAAACTAAAACTACTTCTCAACATTTACTTTCTTCATGCGGTTTTCATATACATACAACTTGTACAAAGAATGACTTACGTATCAAATGTTTTGTCAATACCTATATATGTTGCAAAATTGTGTGTTTAAGTTGGGATATGTACATATATTATAGAGTACTCTTACATATACATGTTGCTTGTTCCATGCGAAGCCATTTGCTACAAATATTGTGTTTTACACAATTTCTATTTGCAATTTTTTGTTGCCTATTTATATATTGCTACCTTGTGTGTTTAAGTTCGGATACTAACTTCAATGACTTGTTCCACTAAGGCCCTAGTTGGACACCGTGAGTTTTGAATTAAACATGGATAAAAGTTGAATGCAATTGCGCAATAGATCGGACCCAGATTATGTTAATGGAGTAAAGGATTTCATAGATTTCGCAAAACTCCATATGGAAGATGGAGATAAAATAAAATGTCCATGCTACAATTGCAACAACTACTACTTCCTATTCCTGGATAAAGTACACAATCATTTGATTGTGTATGGAATCCTAATGCCGCACGATCCATGGGCTTTCCATGCCGAGGCGTCTATTCCACAAGGCCACAAAGATATGATGGATGGTGACGATTTGTCCAACGGTGATGAAGATGTTGTTGCGGACGAGACATGGGCTATGCTAAATGAATTGAATCACGAGTCCTTGTTCACTGAATGGTCGACTTCATCGACATCTAATTCTGTCCAAGTAGATACACTGTGCCCCTCAAATCCATTTGCACAGATGTTCCAAGAATCTTCACACCCAATGTATCCCGAGTGTAAACTTTCATGGATTTCGGTCCTTGCTAAGTTGCTTCACATAAAGACACTGAATGGATGGAGCAACAAGTCTTTCAACATGCTCCTTCAACTCCTAAACCACATTCTTCCACCCGAGTAAAACCTTCTTTCTTCGTACTACAAGGCCAAACAGGTCATCCGAGACATCGGTCTCCACTATGAGAAAATAGATGCATGCAAGAATGATTGCATACTTTATTGGAATGAATTTAAGGACTTGGATGTGTGCCCAACATGCAGCACACCTCGGTATAAGGATCCTTCATGTAGCAAAAAAAAATCCCTCACAAGATACTTCAATATTTTCTTTTGACGTCACGGTTACAGCGGTTGTACCTATCCACTAAGACTGCCCAAGACATGAGGTGGCATCATGAAATACGGGTCGACAATGGCATCATGAGGCACCCAGCCAATTCTGAAGAATGGAAGAATTTTGATGACAATTTCCTAATCTTTGCTAGTGAACCAAGGAATGTCAAACTTGGACTTTCTAATGACGGTTTTAATCCATTTGACAACAAGGCCGTGGTTTATAGCATGTGGCCCGTCATAACTGTCCCGTATAACTTACCTCCGTGGAGATGTATGAAGGATCCTTTTCCAATGTTGAATATGCTTATCCAGGGTCGTTCATTGCCAGGCAATGATACTGATGTCTACCTCCAACCACTTGTGCGCGAACTCAAGCAACTATGGGAGGAGGGTGTGCAAACATTTGATACATCGACAAATGAACTGTTTCAGCTGCATGCTGCTCTTTTATGGACAATCAACGATTTTCCAGCGTACGGTAGTCTCTCGAGGTGGTCAACAAAAGGCAAGCAAGCATGTCCTACGTGTAATGTTGATGCATCTTTTGTGTCCTTGAAACATGGCCACAAAATTGCATACGTAGGATATCGCCGTTTCTTGCCACTTGGCCATAGGTTCCAAAACAATCGATTGTACAATGGCAGGGAGCTTCGACTGCTTCCAAAGGTATTGTCCGGAGAGGATGTATTTACACAACTACAAGATGTTAGGCAACCCACTTTCGGTAAATTGCCTAACGGAAGAAAAAAAGGAAGTGTGATGGTACACATAATAATTGGCACAAAGTTTCCATTTTCTTTGACTTGCCATATTGGCGCACGCTTCAATTCCGGCATAACCTCGTTATGCATATTGAAAAAAATGTGTGCGACAGTTTATTGGGAACAATAATGAATCTCGAAGGGAAGTCAAAAGATACGTACAATGCTCGATTGGATCTTGAGGCGTTGGGCATTATGCCGGAGCTCCACCCTATTAGCACGGATGGAGCTGTTTTTCTGCCCCCCGTTTGCTACATGCTCAATGATGCCGAGAAAAAAAAAGTTGTGTCAATTCCTTATTGATGCAAAACTTCCCGATGGCTATGCCTCCAACATATCAAGGTGTGTAAACATTGGTGAATCCAAAATATCCGGATTGAAGTGCCATGATTGCCACATCCTTATGCTCTGGTTGCTGCCTATTGCATTGCATGGCTCCCTCTGCAAAGATGTTTATACATCGATAATTCAGTTTTGCTTGTTCTTTAGGGAGTTGACTTCCAAGATGTTGACAAAAGAATCATTGCACAAACTTGACAGCAGGATCGCACTTACTCTTTGTGATCTTCAGAAGTTGTTTCCCCCTTTGTTTTTGGATGTCATGGTGCACTTACCAATTCACCTCGCATGTGAAGCCATCCTTGGAGGCCCATGTCAATTTCATTGGATGTATCCATTCGAAAGGTACTAAACAGTTTTTGCTCCCTTCATCATTTACTTGTGTCACTTATTTCCCAATTTAATACTAACATGTACTATGGGTTGGTCATTCCTAGCTACTTACAAAAACTAGAAGGTTTTATTCGAAACAAAGCGCAGCCCGAAAGGTCGATTGTGGAGGCTTACATAGCTAACGAATGTCCTCTATTTTGTTCAATGTATCTTATTGACGTAGAGACAAGGTTTAATAGACCAGAGAGGAACTATGATGTTAATGTGTGCAATGGAAGGTCAAATTTCTCATCTTTTGATCATAAGGCCCATGGTATAGAAGGAATGCAATATATGGAGCTTGATATGATTGAGTGGATGAAGATTCGATGGTATGTATTGAACAATTCCATCAAAGTCCTTCCATATATTGAGTAAGTTTTACAAATGACTTTCATTTTCTTCATGCTTTTGTTTCATTCGTTTAATTGAAATTATGTTTAACGTAATGAATGACTTACGTATTGTGTGCTTCCGTAAGTCTAGTGCTCATAGAGATGAATTTGAAGGTAAAATTGCTTTGGACATGCATATGTACCAGCAAGCAAATTTTTTTAAGTGGCTGCTACAACGAGTATGTTAAACGCAGCATCACCTAAGTTATTTTGATGAATGTGTTTTGCTGAACAGATAAATTTAATTTTCAGCATTTCTGTTTGTAATATGCAGTTGTATCGTTTCGATGCCAGAGACCGGGAAGGGACGGTTGACAATATTAAAAGGCTTGCAAGAGGACCTGATAAGAGAGTTATTCATTATAGTGGCTGCATAATAAATGGACATAGGTTCCGCACAATACAACGTGATAAATGTAGATGAACACAAAATAGTGGGGTTGTTTTTAAAGGAGAGCACAACAGCAAAGAGATTAACTTCTTTGGTGTTTTGCGGGATGTCTATGAGCTTAGTTACGGAGGACAACATTAGAAAGTTTTTATTTTCAAGTGTGATTGGTGGGATCTTGGCATTTGCCGAAGAGTAAACATTGATGAATTTCATTTCCTAAGTATAAAAGTTACGAAGACTTGGTACAAAACTGACCCTTATGTCCTCGCAGAGCAAGTAGAGGAGGTCATTTATCTACCCTACCCAAATCTTGGAAAAGGTTGGGTTGTTGTCGAGCAGGTGCCACCACAAAACTTGTACGATGTCCAAGTAACAAAAACAGCCATAGATCGATCAGACGACGATGCTTATCAACAAGATTAGTGCAATGGTGAATTGAACATTACCGCTGTGGATGACTTTGTTGGACATAGGACAAGGACGAACATGAACCATATACTTGATAATGTAACGGGCGAGGAGAGAAATGTGGAATATGAAAGTGACAATGTTAATAATGGATCATCTACGGAATACTCCGATGACAATTAACACTTTGGATTGATGCTTTCTTAACATGTGATTGTAATTGATTATTTTCAATTTGGACTTCTAATGTGGGGCTTCTAGGACAGTTGTTCATTGTTAAAATACATTGTAATGTTTGGTTGTTGTCATTTGGAATTGTTATGTGAGGCTGTTATGACTGTTTTGCATTGTGATAATACTTTCTATTGCTATTTTAGTCAATTTCTAGACTATGATTTATTTGTTGCGTGTATGAAAACTAACAACACTTGTAATACAAAAAAAAAAACATGCAGGTTGGTGATATAGATGAGCTGAAACTGAATCATGTTGAGTAAGTAGCTTCCATTGCGCAGAGGGCAAGGCTCGTCCAAAGCAACGCATAAGAAAGGGGGACAAGCAAGTTCGACTAAAACAAAGAAGCCAAACTGTACATGCTGCATTTGCTTACACTAATTTGATAATATACATAGAGCTGTTTTGTGCTTGTGAAACTGTTAATATTATCAAAGTAACATTTTAACCCTATACATGCAAAGTGAACATAGGTTCCCATTGGGTAAATATGCACGAACGTGGAGGAGATAACGTTCATAGTACTGCACCTACACCTATTCTTGGCTCGACATCATCTTCAAACAATCAAGTTGGCGCAAAAAACCCGAAAGGTTGGTAATCCGTTTAAGTTTTAAATTGGCTGCACACTATTGGCTAAAAATACATGGTTAATGTTTGTATAAATTGTCTAATTAGGGAAAGGGATAGTTTTCTCACAACCATTGCCGCCAATCCGCTGAAGTCCGAGGAAGCATGTTTAGTGCGACTTTTTGGGAAGCTCGACGATAATTCCAAAGCCCATCCTTCTGTCCAAAATTAGCATGGATTAATTTATGTTTGTAAAATGGTGTTTGTCTATTTTTGTTTAATTCAAATGGTTGTTGGTTCGTTGGTTTTAAGCGTGTTGCTCACATGTAATTAGGCCCATGTTGATGTTTTGCGGGTATAAGTATAAGGAAGCATATTGTATGTTAGTAGAGAGGATGATATGTGTATATAGATATACCATTTTTGTTATGTTTCAATGCTGCCAAATTAAATATAATGCTGCTGTACCTTTTGATTACAACCTTACCATTGACATTACACCTTGTTTGGTTGTTGATAAGTGTATGGCATAGTTTGGTATACTTTTATGGGTTGTTTATGTATTGTATATGGATTATGTTTTGGTTTTGGTAGATGAGCTGAAACTGAATCATGTTGAATAAGTAGCTTCCATTGCGCAGAGGGCAAGGCTCATCCAAAGCAACGCATAAGAAAGGGGGACAAGCAAGTTCGACTAAAACAAAGAAGCCAAACTATACATGCTGCATTTGCTTACACTAATTTGATAATATATATAGAGCTGTTTTGTGCTTGTGAAACTGTTAATATTATCAAAGTAACATTTTAACCCTATACATGCAAAGTGAACATAGGTTCCCATTGGGTAAATATGCACGAACGTGGAGGAGATAACGTTCATAGTACTGCACCTACACCTATTCTTGGCTCGACATCATCTTCAAACAATCAAGTTGGCGCAAAAAACCCGAAAGGTTGGTAATCCGTTTAAGTTTTAAATTGGCTGCACACTATTGGCTAAAAATACATGGTTAATGTTTGTATAAATTGTCTAATTAGGGAAAGGGATAGTTTTCTCACAACCATTGCCGCCAATCCGCTGAAGTCCGAGGAAGCATGTTTATGTGCGGCTTTTTGGGAAGCTCGACGATAATTCCAAAGCCCATCCTTCTGTCCAAAATTAGCATGGATTAATTTATGTTTGTAAAATGGTGTTTGTCTATTTTTGTTTAATTCAAATGGTTGTTGGTTCGTTGGTTTTAAGCGTGTTGCTCACATGTAATTAGGCCCATGTTGATGTTTTGCGGGTATAAGTATAAGGAAGCATATTGTATGTTAGTAGAGAGGATGATATGTGTATATAGATATACCATTTTTGTTATGTTTCAATGCTGCCAAATTAAATATAATGCTGTTGTACCTTTTGATTACAACCTTACCATTGACATTACACCTTGTTTGGTTGTTGATAAGTGTATGGCATAGTTTGGTATACTTTTATGGGTTGTTTATGTATTGTATATGGATTATGTTTTGGTTTTGGTAGATGAATGGTATAAAGTGTGATTGCTGTTGTTGCAGTGTAGGTCGATTGATGAATTTTTTTTATTTAAATTTCAATTTATTTGTTGAAATAGGAGCTTGTCGGAGTCAAACAACGAGGCGCATATTGAGAACTAGTCCAAGGCAAGTAACAAAGTTTGGTGCCGCACCACAAGCTCAGAAACGCCCCGTTGAAATAACAATTGATGACGATTCGACTGCTAGCGAATCTAATGCCAATAATGGTGATGATACTCTTGCATCGTGATCTTTAATCGAAGAGGATTCCCCCTCCCCCATAGCAGCTGAATATGAACATTCTTTTGCACCAACCGATGAAGATGAAACACTGCCACCAGATACGGAGAAACATTTGGTGCGAGTGCAAATCACGAAGTGAAAGGCGAATCCGAATGTTCTGCTACAGCTGCTACTACAGCAGGTGAGGGTGAAAATGAATTTCTTCTGATGCTTATTTTTAGCATGTGACACATCTTTATTATCTGGTTTCCATATATTATATTTGATTGCTGTACTATGGGGTCTGGTCTTTTAATGGTTATGTTTTAGTCGCAGCCACAGCACAAACAAGAAAGCGTGGACCAACTCGAAGTATGTCGGTGGCAAGAAAGAAAAACCCAAATTTGGGGAACATGACGGTTACGGATCCACCCCATGTGATGCGCTTCATAGGCCATTTTGCGCAAGACTTGATGACTGAGATTGGGGCGCTGCTAAGGAGCAAAGTGCCTCCACACGTCAAGGAATGGAGTGACGTACCACAGGCAAGGAAGGTCGAGATTATGGAGGAATTGAAGGTGAAGTCATCTTAAATTACATATTCCTTTGGTTGTTTGAACTTCCACATGGTAACATGTAGTTGTTTTCCATATTAACATCTACTCACTGTTATGTGTTAACATTTTCGCAGTGCCATTTCGATTTCGCCGATGTACCACACCATATCGGGGTCCTAAACAACCAGATGAAGAAGTAGTTCCAGAGTTGGCGATACAGATTGAAAGAGAGGTATGACCAATGTTCAACTGAGGAGGACCTCATTGCTACATGTCCGAAAGAAGTTGCCCTGCATGAGTGGCTGCTGTGTGTATTGCCGGTTTTAAATACCTTTTGTTCAAATATATTGAATGATGCTTACATTTGACATGGTACAGAAAATGAATGAAACAAACAAGAAAAATAGAGGTGCAGAACGAGTCAACCACTGTTCAAGAACTAAGTCCTTTTCTAGACTTTCCAGTGAGGCCACTCAAAAGGTTATTTAATATGTTAATGCTTGCTATTTGAATACTGAATGTGGAAGTGGAAGGTACTTGACACAATTTTTTTACTTAATAATTGTCTAGGATGGAACTCTTGACCGGTATGGTTTGTGGTATACCACCCACTACAACCAAAACAAGAAGAAGTGGGTGGATGCAAAGTTTGAAAGAATTTATGTGAGTACCCCAACCCTAACAACTTGTACAACATATAGTAGCTGATGTTGTGTTAATTTTTTAATTGTCATTAGTTGCCTTGGAAAACAAAGGTGTTGGAACATGGCTCACACTAAAGCGTTTTTGTTCGTATAGGAGGACTTAATTGGACTACGAGATTCAGAGGAGGGGTTGGAATTGACAACGGTGGAAATTTTTGATAGGATTATACCTCTAAAGTGCGGACATCAATGTGGGATGGGTGTTGGTCCAATGCATCAAGCCAAACGGTCATGCATTGATATGGCTGCTGTGGAAAAAGAAATGCAAGAAACGAGAGCTTTCAATGAATCCTTGAAGCTGCAAAATAAACGCCTTGAAGAACGAGTAGCTAAAATGGAAGCAAAATTCAACCAATTGCAAGGACAAATTGAGGATTTAACACCGAGATGGGAAAGTCAGGCTCGACCAACCAGTTGAGGACAGTCAAGGTACATGCCAAGTGTTAAAGTACGCAAGCTTTGGTAGTTTTAAAATCAGAAGCTTTAAAAAAGTTGCCATTTGGTTTTGTTGTTTTGCATGCATGTGAATATTTAAGCGTTAAGGATGCTTAGGGCATATATTGGTGCAGGTAAATTTTGGAGTATGTGGGACGTGTCATCCATTCTCAAATGGCCATGCCATATAGGTAGAGTTCTACCGTATAGATATATGTTGTGGCTAATATATATTTTGTGAACTAGCTAGGGAGGAGAGAAAGAATAATAGGATGGCTTTTATGAATGAATATGTTTGGTTTTGAGCATGTTGTGTATATGCTGCTAATGTCAACATGTTGGGTTGTTTAGGTATTGTATATGGAATATGTTTTGGTATTGTATAGACTTGTAATGGAAAATGTGAACTGCTTCAATGAAGAATTTTTTACCCCCTTATATCAAATGTGGTATTGATAAAACAAAATATTATGAAAGTGTTGTTTGGCTACTATTTATATATTAATTGAACAGCCCCTAAAATCTTAAATGGAAAAGAATATTTAACAAAAAACAATTGGACTATAAATATCTTGAATGCTATATTGTGACGGTTAGACCAAGTTTATGTGACGGTTTCATTAAACAAGTCCGTCACCAATGGTTATAATGTGACGACACATATTCGACACAAATCAACTGCAATAGTGTACATCTAGCCTTATAAGTGACAGTAAACCATCATAAGATCGTCACTGATGTTTCATTGTGATGGATACAATCAGACACAACAGTGCAAAATTATAAGGTTCTCGTTGTATGTGTGACGGTAAACCGTCACAAGGTCGTCACAGATGGTATACTGTGACGGTTGTTTAGGCCACAAAAACATGCATTACAACAATAATGATATAAGTGACGGGATATAGGGCATTACAGAGAATGAGCATCACAACACTAATCATTATAAGTGACGGTATGTAACTCGGCACAAATTACAAATGTTACGATTAACTGTCATAAGTTCGTGACAGATGGTATACTGCGATGGTTTCAATTTCGGTCACACTTAACATAAAATGATGAAATGTCGTCACTGATGGTTTGTTTGTGACGGAACACATTCAGTCACAGATTCCTCATCGGCAGTGATTTTCCGATGGTCGTTAATATTTGTGACCAAAATAATCCATCACAAAATGTCAATTTTATGTCATGGGGTGAACAGTAAGCCGTCACAAAACTTTTTGTGACGGACCTATTGCGGCTGACATGTGATGGATTTTTTTCCGTCACAGAAAGTAGTTTTAGTGACGATTCTGTCACATATACTGTGCCTTGTGACTAATTTGTTGCCGTCACAAAACTCCCGTTTGTTTTTGTAGTGGGTGATCGATATGTGTAAAGATGTATTTGAGGGATTGGAATCTTTGGTTGATGTCCGTGGAGAAATTTGAACTGTTGCCAAGGCCATTGCTAATGCATTTCCTAATACTGAATGCATTGTGTTTGATCTACCACATGTTGTTGCAGATTCGCAAGGAACCAAAAATTTGAAGTATATTGGAGGCCACATGTTTGAGGCTGTTCCTCCTGCCGATGCAATTTTATTCAAGGTAAAGCTTACTCATCAAAATTTATTTTATTTTTTGTATTTTATGGTGTGTCTATATATATAGACACACACGCACACACACACTAGACTTACTAAATATTTCATTAAAGGTATTACTATATTACAAATGTTTTACCATTAAAAAATGAGAAAGAAATTAGATTATTTTTTGACTATCTATCTCAGAAACGTTTTACTATTAAAATTTTTACAAGTAGAAAATATAGTTGATATGAAAATTTTAAAATAACAAAATCAAAACAGAAAAATCATTGTATTCGAAAAAAATATTAAAATGAGGAAAAATTAATATTAGTCCTAAAAATTAAAAGATTAATAAATTGGGGAAAAAAATTAGACAAAGATGAATTTTATATGGGGAAAAAATTTATTTGAAGGGATTTTTAAGTAAAAAAATTAGAAAACAAATGAAGACATGAAATTGGAAAAAAATGATTTTTTTAATTCTAAAATCCAAATCAATCATTTTTGTTACTTGTCAAAATTTTAATGGAAAACTTTGTAAAACTAGGTTGTCCACCTGAGTTTTTCTCTAAAATATGCTATGTGGCATATGCAATATGCACGTTCTCTTTATAAATACTAACTTTGGAATTAAAAATGTTCAATAAAAACATTAGTTAACTACAGCCGTTGCACTTGCAACTTTTAGCTTGACATTAACATTTTAATAAGACGAACTTGAAAAATGTTATTTGTCACTACTAGTAATTTATAACCAATAAGGCTTACATGTCATGTGGTATTTTATGTTGTTACCATTAAGAGATTCACTTTCCCTTGTCAGGAATCTAGCATTAAAAAATAGAATAGTATTAAATATTTTCAATTAAAATTTATTACATAAGTTACGGTCCCACTGGTTATTATGGTGACAAATTGTAAAGCTCTTTTAAATAATATGCATTGACTATTACAAAAATTATTTAAACTCTTGCCAAACGAGGGCATTAGTTTATTATATATATATTATATTATATTATATCATTTTGATATAGTAAGGATGCGATAAATATTTTATAGAAAAGATAGTCTATGTGGGGTGTGCATCGGTTATGATCCGACCTATTTTGGAAATAACCAATTCGATCTAATTAGTGATCGGTTTTATTTTTTCAATCTGATCTGATCCAATCTATACATTAAATCCAATTTAATTAGTAATTGAATTAGATCGGTTTGGTTTATCGGTTTGGTTTCAACTTTTATTTAATTTTTTTAGACTTTTTAAAATTTAATTTTTGAGCTTTTTTTACTTTGAATAGTTGACATTTGTGCTATTTTTTGAACCAAAAATTTGTTGTGCTTAAATTTTGTTTAAAAAATTATGTTTTTTTTTTTCAAAACCTAACAAATAATGTGCCCACTAAGTAATCCATAAAAAATTATATTTTTTTCAAAACCTAACACATAAATGATTAAAAAAATAACAGGACAAATAGACATATTAAACTAAAACAAAACAAAACAGAATTACTACACTAATACAATAATCGAGTAATCGAACTCCAAGTTTAAGCTAATATAACAAAGCCTACATACCAATAATATTAAACTAGTTGCCAT
This sequence comes from Ochetophila trinervis, assembly GCA_003254975.1. NCBI lineage: Eukaryota > Viridiplantae > Streptophyta > Magnoliopsida > Rosales > Rhamnaceae > Ochetophila > Ochetophila trinervis. The sequence goes on from QANX01001394.1 coordinate 136,612, forward strand.
ATGTTTTGTAAAAAAAAAAAAAAAGTGGTCGGTTCGGATTGGATCGGTTTTGGTCAGTTTTTAACACCCCAAACCTAACCGACCTTCGGTTTTTGATTGTTCAAAACCGATCCAATCCAATTACACTAAAATAACCGATCCAAATAGGTTGGATTGGATTGGATCGGTTGTTTTAATCAGTTAGTTGATTTTTTTGCACATCCCTTGCAACTGTAGCTTAACATTAACATTTTAATGAGAAAACTTAAATTTTAAATAATATGTAGTGATTATTATAGAAAATATTTAAACGCAATATGGCCAAACAAGAGCATTAATTTATTATATATATATATCCTTCTCTTGGGAATTTAGAACATACTAATGAAAAGTGCGTGTTTGTGTTGGGGTTTCCAAACAGTCGATATTGCATGACTGGAGAGATGAAGAAAGTGTGAAAATACTGAAGAAATGCAAAGAAGCAATTACAAGCAAAGGAAACAAAGGAAAAGTGATAATCATAGACATGGTGATGGAGAACAAGAAAGGGGATGAAAAATCAATTGAAACCCAACTCTTCTCTGATATGCTAATGATGGTTTTGGTTACAGGAAAAGAAAGAAATGAGAAAGAATGGGCTAAGCTCTTCTCTGATGCTGGGTTCAGTAACTATAAGATAGCTCCCATTTTGGGTTTAAGCTGATCTCTAATTGAAGTTTATCCTTAAATATTATTTAGGTGTCGTTTAGTAAATAATATGGTTAGTTTTTAGTTTTTGTTATTTATTTATTTATTTATACATAATTTTGTGTAATTTGTTTATGTCAAGTGTTAAGTAATTCATGATAGTTATAGTTTGTTAGACATCTTAAACAATTATAAACTTAAAAGGAAAAAAAAAGAACAACACAATTTGAAGTTATATGTTAAATTTCATAATTTTTTTTTGTTTTTTCTTAATTTTATAGTTAACTTAGATGCCAATGTATGTGGTGAATATGTTGTTAGCTCGCTCGGGTTCAGTTCATTGAAGATATCAAGCTTGATGTTCACTTTGTTTGGAGTTTATCTCTACTATTCAATTTTGGATATATCATATTTTTTCAGGAGGGAAACCGTGTTGCAGATTTGCTCTCTAAACATGCTTTGAAAATTACACATGCAGTATGGTGGTCTAATGTTCCTAGGTTCTGTTTGGTTGCTCATCAAGAGGATATCTCGGGTCTAGGGGCTTATAGATTTACCTAGTTTAAGGATGGGGAGGGTTTTCGAAATGGGTGTATTTTTAATTTCCAGGTACTCTTTTTCATGTTTGTTGTTTCTCCACGGGGGTTTTCCTCAAGCAGGTTTTAATGAGGCCTATAAGGGTGGATTGTCAATGTGATTGACTTTTGTTTGAGTATCTAACAAACATTTGTACAAAAAATTTCTTATTTTTAATAAAAAATTTGCTTTTTTTTTTTGGATTGGGGGGGTGCCAACCTAGTTGGGATGTCCCTTCCATTAAACTTTACAACTAATTCATTTGGATAGCTAACTTAGATGTCTAACAATCTCTAATAATCACTAGCTAGCTAGCTAACACTTGATATAAGCAGATTACACACAATTAGGTTGAGAAAAAAAAAAGAATAAAAACTAGAACTAAAAACTGCTGCTCCTTAATACGAACTTTAATTCTAATGTTTGTTTGCAGTTTAATCTCAAAGAGTGAATTTTGGGACTTATTTGTTTGCATGTCTTTTTCATGGATGTAGTCAAAATTAACTAAATGCTTCATGTATCTTTCTTTTTTCTTTTGATAATGGGGATAGAGAATTCGAATTGGAGATCACTATTCAAGAAAACAGTTGGTTTTTCACAAAGCTATATCTTAAAACAATAGGTTTTTGTAACATGCTTGTTCTGTTTGTTCTATTTGTTATATTTGCTAATTTATGTTTTCTATTATCCCATCTTATACTACCGAATGCTCTCATCACTACAAAAAAAAAGAGCTTTTTGTGACGGAAGCAAATTCGTCACAACATATAGTATGTGTGACGGATTCGTCACACAATCCACCAACTGTGACGGTAACTAACCCGTCACAGTACTTTCGCAATAGCCCCAACACAAATTCTCTTCAGTGACCATTTACTGTTTATCGTCATAAAAAATGTAGTTTAAGTGACGGAAAAAATCCATCACTTATATGCCAACCCATTGTATATTTTCGGATAGCCACCGCCGGCAAGGATTAAGTGACAGATCCTCTTCCGTCACAATCACGACATTTGTGACAGTAGTGTGACGGCTTACTGTCACTGTTACTTAATTGTGATGGCCAACTAACCGTGACAATTGTGCGGCTTAGTCACGACTTTGTGACAGATTCCCGTCAAAATTGCCCAATTTATTTTGTATCTCCAACAACACTCTTCTGTGACAACTGTGTGATAGGTTTCTGTCACTGATATATAATTGTCACTGTTCGCAGCTGTCGCATAAACATTGTTGTGATGGTTTTGTGACGGTTCCCGTCACGGATATATAATTGTCGCTGTTCTCAGCCATCACTTATACATTGTTTTCATGCTATAATATCATGTCTATATGTACTAATTAATACAAAAATTCACTTTTATTTACATATCTGTGACACAACTAAAATTTCAGTTTACATTAAAATGAATAATATTGTATTGTCACAAAATATCTTTTACATTCAAATTCTAAGACAAGTACACTAAGCATAGTGTATCACATATAATAATATTTACACAAAAATAAAAACAGACAATATCCAATGCTCCTACTGTAGCAGCTGAGATACAAATTGCAATAATTAAGTACTTAGCAAGTAAAAGGTAAAAAAAATTATACATTGATAGCACAGATTCCATATCAAAGCAACAAAATTAGCCGCAAGGACCTGCAATTGATAGCACAAATGAAAAGTTAGAAATTTAACTTAACAGGATAAATTAATACACCAAACATGATAATAAGAATAACAACAAACACATTAATATGATTAAATATACATTCTAATTTGGGAACAATTAGGCAATGATGGCAACTTTCATTTTTGACTTGTACTATGAATATGAAAGCAAAGTGCAGCACATTTGGGTTCTGCCTCTGAGGGAGGTTGTGAAAATTAGTTATGCATATATGCACATACAATTGAGACACACCAGAAAAAGAAACTGAGCTTTCAAAACTCTTTTGTAGTCTTCATTGTGCTGCTTTGGTCATGGAAAAGAGTGCAAAATCAACATGTTTTCGTTTTATTTAATAGAAAAATACTAAAACAAACAATCTTAAATTAGAGTTAATCAGAAAGCAATAAAAGCATAGATCCAACCTCACAGTCCTTTTGCTGAGTTTTTTTTTATATATCTTCCTTACTGGTAGTCTCTGTAATAACAAGATAAACAGATGCATGTTACATAATCTGATTGGGAAAATAGAAAAGAAAAAAAGTAGCTAATACTCAGAAACCACATACACACACATCATATATATATGTATATGTCTATATGTCTATATGTATTTAAGTATGTGTGTATATATATATACACACATATATTTCCCTGGCTTCTGACCTCTGAAAGAGAAAATATGATTGACTCCATGGCCTCTACCTTAGGTAGCATCTTCTCTCTTTGAGTTACTGCATATCAAAAGTTCTCATAGTTTATGTCATTTATATAGAACAGTAGATTATACACAAAACTATTTCCTTTGAAAGTTATTAATGTTATCTAAAAGAGAAACAAAATTAAATAGGATGTAATTACTCCTATCCATTCACTAACCAGCACTACATAAAAGAGGTTAAATTAAATGAGACTCAATTATCAATGTGCTGTAGAGATAAATCAAACCAGATTCCAATGAATGAAGAACTTAGAGATCAAGACAAAATATATATTTAGGAAAAAAAAACATAAAAAAATAAATAAACCAGATCACTAATATATTGAATATTCATTGAAAACCAATAACCTCAAAAGCATCTGTATGATAAATGGAATATTAGACCATGTCATTAGTTTTCCTAACATAACCAAAAAAATTGAAGAAAACTATGATATCTTTTCTCTAGATTATATAATTTAAAGAGAATATAGAAAATGATATGACTAACATTATGATGTTCACTTTCTACTGAAGTTTAGACAGCTTCTGCTAAACAAGATTGAGATAATTTTTTCAAACTGTCAAAATATAAAAAATGGCAAGTCGAAAAGAAGCAGAAGATGAGATATTGATAAGTATAATTAAGATTTGGAAATTGAAAGGAAAGAGGTTTGATTCTATAAACTGATATACCAGAACAAGTAGAGGATGGAGTCTTTAATATCCATCTTCAAGCAGAGAAATAGTTGTTCATTACTAAACCAAATATGAGATTATGTTGTGCTGGTACCGTTGAAGTTCCTTCTCCATCACTTTCCCATATAAAATCCCCCTCTTCTGGTACTGCAACAAAAACTCAATGAAAACTTCATATTGTTAAAGACATTAATCAATTTTTTAATGTTTCCCCCCTTTTTTTGAACCAGTTTTTTTTTCCCCTTAGATTAATACTTCCAAACTAGATCACATATTTGTAAGTCCTAGTGTCCTCTGCCAAACAAAATAGGAGAAGAAAATGACCACAATTAGTTGTGCATGAATTTGTTTGTTTGTTTGTTTTTTGTTTTTTTGGTTTTTTTTTTTTATCTATCTATATATATGTATATATATTTCAGATATACACAAAATCAACCCAAAAAAAATAATCAAGAAAGCGAAAATAGTTTTAAAAGATTTAAATCTTAACCATAAAAATCTACATGCATAAACATCAAAATTCAACTATTTACTATTTAAGCTTCCCTGCTACCCACAAAATGGCATTAATCGTAGACCATTCCCAATGATCCAAAGCATAACCAAAATAAACTTGAAACAATAAAATTCTCTTTCATCGCCACTTCAACCAACATTCAATGTACTACTTCTCATATAATTTAGCCATCAAGAACACATCCAAATCCACATAAATTCCAACAGCAACATAAACAAAATCAAATTGCCAAATTCCAAACAACATAAAAATATTACAATAATTTCATCAAAAAACATTCCAAACACTCACTAATTTTCCCTTCTCCAACTCTATACTATAATGCTTATCATTATACAATGTAATTAAGCATAAGAAACATGATTTACCTTCAATTGGAGCCAAAATTTCACAATTTCTCTAGAAATCCAAAAATCCCCTTTGTGTCTTTTTTTTTAAAATCTCTAACCTATCTCACTAATCTTCAATTCCAAAACTTGGGTTTTGTAAAGGAATGAGAAAGAAAGATTTTGATACAAAGATTCTGGCAAGAGGTTGCCGGAATCTCTCAATTTCTGGTGAGAAGGAAATTCGGTTAAACCCCCAAAACTCACACCTAGAGTGGCTTTTGGTTAAAACCAACCTTACCAAAGTGTTTAAAAGACCCTAAAAACTATGGCTTTTGCTCCAGATTAGAATTCATATGCAAAACCTAAAGAAAGGTTCATAAACTGTAAATATTTTTTGAAAATGAAGATAGTTTCATATCAAATTTGTAATGGTAGTCGGTTCATTTCTAAGGAAGATTCTGTGTCGTTTCTTTTTGATGGCTTAGGACCATAGTATGAAATGTTGATCATCAATCTCACTACATGACCTGCTATACCTAGGATTTAAGACGTAAATTTGCTTTACTATGAGAATCGCCTAGAAAAGATTAATAGTGCTTCGGTTATTGACTTTAATCCTAGCTTCTTATACAAGTTTAATAAATTCAGATTAGTTTGAAATGTTGTATAATCCTAAATCATTGCTTAATACTTGTTTTGAAGTGAACTCAACAGCAAAAGATTACTTTGCTAAACCTGAACTTCAGTTAGCCAAATACAATTTTGGCAAATGTAAGAATGTTGGTTCAGTTTGAGTTATCGATTGGGTGGCTTAAAAACTAGTATTTTATATGGGTCTAAATTGAAGCCCATTTCTAGCCCAAAATGATTTTTTTAATCTCTAAAACAACAACAATTTTTTATTTTTTATTTTTTCTATTGAACTAAAATCAATAAAACACGTGACAATGAAGTGAAGTATCAACATAATAAATGAAATACAACTACAATAAGAAAAAAAATATTACAAATAAAATCATAATCTAATTTTTTTAAAATCAAAAGCAAAATTTAATGTAAAATACAACTACAAATCTACAAGAACACTACAAATATTTATATCTTTATTAATATTTATCTTTTATACATATATCGGTTTGGTTTAGGTTGTGTGGGAGTTAATTTTTTTCCAACTCTAACCCAAACCAAAAATGATCTGTTTTTTAGCATGGGCACCTGAACCGAACCCATTAAGAAGTAAAACCTAAACCAAACTAAATTTGATAGTTTGATTTCGTTTGATTTGGTAGTTTAGTTACACCATGCGGCTTCATCTCCGAGCAAATTAACTACATGAAACTCCTTCAAATGTTTATCGGGATCCTCACTTGCAAGACCAAAGAAAGATGAGAATAAGTGTATTAATCCATATTTTAATTCGAATGAAGATTATACTTCAGGAAATTCAATGCATAATGGTTGAGAATTCAAATCTAGAGCAGCCAACTCCTTCAAAGTGAGAGGCCTAGTGTTGTTAGCAGGAGCCGCCATCTCCTTAAATTCAGAATAACTATCTACACTCAAATCCAGAGTTAGATTAGGACTAGATGAAGTAGTTGCAATCTCTACAACCTTCCTTTTAGCAGCTTTTGTTTCTTTCCTTAATTGCTTTGCGGTTTTTTCTATTTCTGGATCAAAGTTCAAATCGCCTTCGTTTGATAATCGAATCATGCACCTGAAACAACACAGCCTCAAAACAAACTAAAATTAAAATTAGAATAGAACGAATTGACGCATAGTCCCCGGCAATGGCGCCCAAATTTGATGCGTGTTGTAAACACCAAAAATATAATACTGAACTAATCATTACCGTAGTAGTGGCAAGTTTAGGTCGATTTTATAGAGACTGATAATCAAACTTTTTCTATTCCAATTAAAGCAAAATTAAAATGACAAATGGGGGATTTTATATTGGCAAGTTCAAAAATTAAAGCAAACAATTTAAAAATAACAGAAATAACAATTAAAGAAAACCTTGGGTGAGAGTATCTTCATTTACTAAAGAACAGGTGATCATAAATTTAAATATATCCAAAATAATCATTCAATGTTGGGTTGAATAAAATAGCACGGCCAATTTAATTCTAAATCTCACACAATTAAATAACTTAGATACGATCATGAACTAATCCTAATTCTAAAAATCTAGAATCAACATGATCTAAATCAACTTAGAAAAGCATTAAGAACAATAACAACCAACAATAAACAATTCCTACAAACGTTGCAAAACTTTAATCTACTTTGCATTCTCCTAAGAAATTAACAAGAACTTCGCTCGTAATTGTTAAAATCAAAGAGCTACTAATTATTAGAACATTCAATACGATTGAACTCTAATTAGCAATTATCCAGTTCACAAATAATTATAACGGATCCAAATTATAATCAAAAGAGAATTGAATAGCAAACAAATAGATCAGAAGAATACAAACTGAATAATTAAACTTGAATTAAAACTTATAAACCAAGTCTCACACCTTATAATTTATTAATGAACAATACTCCTACACAAGAGAACAAATTAGCTACACATCATCTTGTTAGAAATCTCAATTCTTTAGTTAATTTTTATCCCAAAAATGGCTCCTCCCTTTACAAAATTGTTAAAACCTATTTAAACTTAAAACCTACGGCTAAAAACTAACACAAAATGCGTCTAAATTTGCATAAGCCTAGGTGTCTGGTACCAAGCCTAGCACCGCGTCGGGGCTCCACTGCCGGGTGCAATGCTAGTTGCTGAAAACCACCAGCCAGGTGCCTGGCTAGGAGCCCGGTCCAGAGCTTGGTGCCTTATGCCTTGTTTCTTTTAATTACTAATTTGCCCTTCTTTCTTCAAATTTCCTTTCTTGAGGTGAAAATCTATTTTAATGAATAAAACATGCTTAATTCAAATATTATGGTACATAAAACATATATAAATTGTGATCTATCAATATTTCCAGTACTCTAAGTAAAAAAAAAAATTGACTTTTTTCCAACTTTTTTTTCAATGTCATCAAAATAGAAATTTTTACCTCTGTCCGTGTCATCGAAAGTACAAGTAGTAAGCTTTTCTAATATTTCCTCTCTAGTTAATGGTATTGGAGGTTCTCCAAATTCTTGAAACCTATTGAAAGCCGTTTTTGCTTCTTGTATGGATGATTTAGAGGAAGAAATCTTGTATGCCCAACTAACCTTATTTTCCTACCATTGTGCAAGTGATGAGCAAAAGTGTTCTCACTGCAAATTGGACAGGCATGATATCCCTTTGTTGCATAACCGACCAAGTTGTCATAAGCAAGAAAATCATTTATCGTCCATTACAACACTGCCTCTAAAGTGAACTCTTCTAGACGATAAGCATCAAATGCTCAAATGTGCTTGTCCCACAACTTTTCCAAGTCTTCAATTAATAGCTCTACGTATACATTTATAGCCAGGTTGTTTAGGTCCAGAGATTAAAAGAGTTAACATAATGAATTTTTGCTTCATACACAACCAAGGAGGAAAATTATACACAATAGTGATCACATGCCAAACATTATAAACACTACTCTGTAAACTGTGTGGGTTCATTCCATCTGCTACAAGACCAAGTCTTAGATTTCTATCTTCTGCTGTGAAGTTTAGCCAAAAATAGTCAACCAATTTCCAAGTTGGAGAATCCGATGGGTAGCATTTTGCCTCTTACAGTAATTCTCTCATTTGCATGCCATGTCAAATTCTTAGCAGTTGAAACAGTATGGAACATTCTTCTAAAACGTGGAATACGTAGAAAGTACCATAAAACCTTAAATGGTATTTTCGTAACAGTATTATCTTCCTCAATTTTCCATCTAGATGATCCACATTTAGTACATTAAATCAAATCCACATATTACTTTCTAAACAAAATACAATTTTCGGGGCATGTGTGTATCTTCTCATACTTCATTCCAAACACATTTAGGGTCTTTTAAACATTATAAATAGATGTTGGCAAAAAATTATCATGTGGTAACATCTTAAATAATAACTTCAACAATGCGTCAAATCTTTTGTCAGAATGTCCATATCTTCCCTTCAAGTTATGCAATTTGACAACAACTGATAACTTGGTAAAATTGGTGCATCCTGAAAACAAAGATTTCTCTGCCTCCTCCAATAAACTTGCAAATTGATTAGGAGTTTTTGGAATATCGCTATCAATATTATCAAAGGCATCACGAGTCACTTCAATGTTATTATACGCCGCATCTTTCTCACTATTGCTGTCATCTTCATCAAACTCTATATCTCGATTATCAAACTGTGAAGACGCCTCAACACTAGATTCATAAGATTCACCATGCCACATCCATTGCCAGTAATTGCTATCAAATTTATTCCAATATATGTGACCTTTTATGTCCTTGATACAATGCAATGTCATATTCCCATATTTATTGCAAACATAAGGAGTTGGATGGCGAAATTAAATGAGGCATTCAATAGAAGTTGGTAGGCTAGACGGTTAAAATTTGAATTTAAACACTTTTATCATTAAAATAACATTACAGCGATGACTTGCATCGCCTTTTCCTTAATATTTAGATATAAAAAATTCATCGCTAAATATTTTGGACATTTAGCGATGCCTTGCGTCGCTTTTTGTGTATATTTGCGACGAACTTCATTGCTTTTTTCCCTAAAATAACAACAATTAGCGACGACCGACATCGCCTTTTCCTTAATATTTAGCAACCAAAAAGTCATCGCTTAATATTATGGACATTTAGAGATGCTTTCCCTCACTTTTTGTGTATATTTGCACATTTTTTTTATTAAGAAAACTGAAAAGTCAATTTTTTTGTCATATGCGTTACAAATTAATGAACTTTATTAATAATATATATTAACTAAATGATATTAATTACACATTAAATATTATTTACGAGGCTTCTCTAAATATATATTTTTTGGTTAATAAAGGCTTTTTTTATATGTTAAAATTTATATGTATATATAGAAAAATGCTACCAAAAAATATAAAATATTATTAATAAATTATCGACATTATATCCTTTGCTTCTATCTTCATAGAGTATCAGCTAGATCTAAAAGAAAAACCATAAATAATATATATGCAAAGTTGATAATTTTTTACATTAACTTCATAAGAAATAACAATGAGAGCCGAGTAGGTTTACTTGCCATTGTCTAATATCCAACTTTGACCCGCATCTATTGTACTGAGAATGAAATATTTGATCTTTATGGAGGTGAACTATGTGAGGCATGGATATAAAAAATTTGTAGTGGATCGATCAAATAAAAGAGCGTAAGATCAAGAATATTTCAACATTTGCTTCTATTCTGAAAGACTATCAGCTAAATAGAAGAGAAAAAACATAAGAGTGTCTAGACATGAATAGTTGGATTTTTTTTCCCTTGTTGGATGAATATTTCATTCATTCTTTTTATTTTGAAAAAGTATCAGCTAAATAATTTAGACTAATAGCTGACACGCTTTCAAAATAGAGGGCAAGAAAGATGTATATATATATATACGTAAAAGAGAGAAGCGAATCATGAATGGTGGATTGTGAAGGTGACGATGTACGTATTTATAGATAGAGAATCGTAGCTGCAAATTAAATTTTAGTAGGTGTGAATTAATTACCAAGGTATGCCTCTTCCAAATCAGTGATGCAAGCTTAATCTTTGTGGCTAATTTATGGGTATTAGCGACACTGCTAGCTAGTAGCGATGCATGTATCGCTATTGACAAAAAATTAGCTACACAAATTCTTTGTGTCGCTGTTGAACACTATTTGGCATCGCTATTGTTCGTAAATGTGTCTTGTAAATTAATATATAAATGTGTAAATGTGAACTTTATTAAAAGTATTTCGATGTTATAAATAAATTGATAAATTAGAAACTGTAATATTTTGAATGTCAATATAATTTAATTATTTTATGAAATCTTGTTTACTGAACGTTATAATGTTTATCGAACATATATATAAATGATCATTTATTGAATGATATTATTTATTATTTTTTTCTTTTTTGGTGAAATTTAGGCTTTTGATCTATATATGCTAAAAGAATACATATATATATATATGGAATATATATATATACAAAAAAAAAATCTCTGATAAAATATATAAAATATTATTATTTTATATTGACATTACATAACAAACGATCTCTTAGAACCGAACAAGTTTACATAAATTCTCCATCGATCTCAATAATTGGAAAATGACCGAGTGAGTAGATTATGGTGAGTCTTGTCTAAGTTTTGTTTGGACACGCATCTAGTGTACCAACAATGAAATTTTTGATCTTTCGTTTGGTGAACTACCAAAGGCACATAGATCGACGATTTATAGTGGGTCGATCACATCAAAGAGCTTCAAGATAAAAAATATTTCTTCATTTGCTTCTAGTTTGAAATAGTATCAACTAGATCTAAGAGATAAACCATAAAGAATATCTATGCAAAGTTGAAAATTTTTTGCATTATACATAACAAAAAATATATTCAACATCTTTATTTGCTACCTCACTCTTCGTATCTGCTCCCATCTTTATTTGGTGACTCGCTCCTCGTATCGCCTAAAGATCAAAGAATGAAACTTTTGATCTTTAGGTAGGTGACCTACCTGAGGTACATAGATTAACGATTTGTAGTGGGTTGATCACATCAAAGAGCGCAATGGTCAGGAATATTTTAACCTTTACTTCTATTTTGAAAAAGTATCAGCTAAATCGAAGAGAAAAAAAAAACATAAGAATATCTATGCATAATTGGGAATTTTTTTTCCTTTTTTGATGAATATTTCATTATTTCTTTCACTTTAAAAGTATATCAACTGAATAATTTAGATTAATAGCTGACACTCTTTTAAAATAGAGGTATACATTTTTATGGAAGAGAATTGAATATGAAGAGTGGATTGTGAAAGATAGAAGGTACATATTTATAGATAGAGAATGGTAGATGTGAATTGATTCTTTTGGTGCTGTGAAATAATTGTGGTAGGTGTGAATTAATTTTTAGTATGTTTGAATTAAATACTGAGTCATCATGTTAGTCCAAATTAGGGACACAAAAATTGTGCCCTCATTAGCGATGCACGTGTCACCATTTACCTATAATTGGTGACACCTACATCACCTTTTTCCAAATTAGCGACACAAAATGCATGTGTCGCTAATTGGAGCTCATTAGTGACACAACTGTCGCCTTTTACCCATTATTGGCAACACCTATGTCACCTTTTTCCACAAATTCTAATTATTTAGCAACATTTTATCTTTTTGTGTCGCAAATGGTTTTTGCCGCGACAAATGCATAACATTTGTAGCGAAAAATACTTTTTGTGTCGCTAATTACGTTTCATGCCTAATTATATTAGTGACATGTTAGGCCCTTGTGTCGCGAAAGGTTTTAGTGTACAGAGTTTTCGTGACATATATAGAATATGTGTCGTTGAATGTATTTGACACGCATAATTTTTACGATAGTCGTCGAATGCATTCTGCTGAATTTATTTGGCACCACTAACATAACAATTTGGCAACATTGTTGTGTGGTCATTTTGTTACAATAACAATGATGCAATAATTTTGTGTCAAGAATTAGTTTTTCGTCACACGATTTTTGTTATGTGTCACACATTTATTGTCATGGATCTACGCTTTTGGCGTAGTGAATAGAAAGAATGAAAGAGATAAACTATTCTATTTACAATTGATTGAATTTATATTATTACAAAAAAAAAATAGAATTTATTCAGACGAGTGATTAATGAGCTGACTATCAGTAATCCCCACATTTTTACCAACATAAAATAGAAAAGAAAAAACATATATATATAGTAATCCCCACACATACTTGATACAAGCAAAATTTAATTACCGATATTTACCAAAAAAATATAAACAGTTACAGATAATGCGAGAGATAGATATTGACTTATCATTGGACACTTTGATGTCACTACCACAACCTATGTACAAGTATGAATTGATTAAAAATGAAATCCATCAAATATATCAAATGCACGAAGCGCAGAATGGTAACCAACAAAGTTGTGAAATTCCATTCACTAGTAAAGCAAAGTGACTCTTCTATCGATGAAGACGAAGAAGAAGGTCATATCGATGGGGTTTGTAAAGTGAAAGAAAAATGCAAGGATCCATCTTTGCTGTCAGATTTGGAAGGTAGTTTGTGGTCGGTCTCATTGTTGTGTTGTTCTTTGATCGTGGTGGGTCGTTTCTCGAAGAGAAAAATGGTGGAAGCGGTTTTGCTAATTATAGAGGGCTCCTAGAACCAGAGCGTCCGATTGAGTCAAATACACATTTACATATTTGTCGTGTTTCCTTGATGTTTCCTTTATGGAAAGGAAAAAAAAATATGAAAAAGAATGAATGGGAAAAAAATCAATAATGAAATAACAACCGTGCAGCATGTTAGTAAAATCCCACAGTTTTATAGCTTAGGGTAGAATTTTGGTCAAAAAAGAAGAAGCTAGTTGTTGGACTCATACATAACTCCAGCCAAACCTTTTGGGGTAGCTAACAGAATTCTCCTCCAAAAGATGGTTTATTAAACAAGCAATGTATAAGTAAGATATAATTTGTGAAATAAAGCATGCATCGATTGATATACTAATAGGTCATACAAAACTATTAATTCAATTCAGAAAGTAGGTAAAATGTCAGAGCCACTAAGTGAGATAAACAGAAATTATAAATAATACAACTCGGAAGTAAACAAAATAAAAGTAACAGAGTCTATTATATAAACAAGAAACAGCAGCGGAAGCCAAGCACAGATGTGATGCTAACGGTAGCCCACGAGGAACTGCAACTAGGACCTAAGAGAACGAGGTTAAAATACAAACATGAGATACAAATATCTCAATGTGTGCTCCTAGGTAACTACAAAATAGATGTCGAATAGGTAAAATTCTTTACACTTAAAATCTCACATCACTCTTTGAAAAGTTCCCCATTTTTAAAATATTTTCATAAAACCTTTAGCTTTATTCTAAAACTTCTTAAATCATTAAAATACAATATATGTTCAATAAAAATGTAATTTAACATAATCACTTAAAATTGCGGATCAATTACCATAACCGTAAATGAAATTCCATAAAATGCTTAAATTCATTTTAATGAACATATTCTCATAAAATGCCAATCCAATAGGCCACAACGAGTATAATCAAATAGATGTATCTGCATGTTCTCAATTGTTTCACATACACTTGAGGAAGGATCAAAAGGTCGGCTAGGAAGAAGATAAGAAGGATATGGCATGTTTCACATCCACTAAAGGCTTTGTTAAGATTTTTATTTTCTTCAAATGGTTTTGAAGAAAATTCGTTGCTGCAACTTTGTTCAAAACGTTCAATGATTGGTTGATTGAGTAAAAAGTCGAATCACAACCTGCAAAATCTCATATGTATACATTCACTACAAGAAATTTGGCCTACAACAACAAAATTTGTAGCTACATAATAAGTTTTGTGACAGAAGATACCTTTTTAATTACATAAAATTAGTTACGCGACAAATAAAAAAATTTGTACTTTTTAGGTACGAACTTTGAAATTGTAACAATATTACGTAAATAATGGGTAAATTTTTCAGAAAAAAAATTTCCTTCCAAAAGTGAGAGACCTACAGTTACAAATTTTTTTTATTTATGACTAATTAATCTGTGTTTGACTAGTCAACATATAAAATATAATCCGTCACAAATTTAATCGTTATAACAAAATAAAAAATGTATTTTTTAATTGAAAAAGAAAATTAACAATTTTTTTTTTCTTTTCTTCTTCCTTTTTCCCCGAACTCTCTTCCCCCTTTTTCTTCCTTTCCCCCGATACCTCTCTCTTTCCTGTCGGTGTGGCCGCCACATTTCACATCGGAAAGCGCCGGATTCTAGCAAAATCTGGCCAGCCAATCACCAGAGAAGATGTTAGCCGCGATCTTCGCTGCCTCCTCAGGTGAAGACCTTGCTGTGAAACCACCATTGCTGCCAAAAAAACCAAGAAAACCAGTGAGTGTGTTTTTCTCATTTCGGCGAGTTTCAGGTCGTGGGTGTGGTCCTTTTCACCTATTTTGGACCTTCTAAATCCGTTTCCACTCTCCATTTAGAACGAATCTTCCTCGTTTGATCAGTACGAAGAGAGGACTTGAAGCTGCAACTTTCTAGTCATTTTCCATCCAAATGCAGTAGCAATTGGTCAAGGCAAAACAATTCTTATATTATTCATCTCATGGCTTTCCATGGGTATATAAATTGCCCTCTAATTTTAAGTATTTAGAAATGAGTTTTTGGAGAGTTCTTAAGCTTTGTGTGTAAGTGTACTCTTTTCTCTTATGATTAGCTACTACATATGGTTAGATTTTGTGTTTAAATGAGTAGATTTATGGTTTGCTTGAAGAATTTAGGAAAGGGAATGGAAGCAGTGACTCTTGGAATGCTTGGGGTTGAGTTTTATTAATTTAGTTTTGATGGATATATGCTTGGCAGTAAATCAAAATAAAGATGTAATAAACATGAAAACCATTTATTTTGACCATGATTAGCCAACCATATATGCTTTCTGAAAATGTCTACTATATCCATGTGATAGCTATAGATATATATATATATATATATATTTATATATGCTTTGTAAATCGAAACATGAAAATTTTCATGGATATATGCTTTGTAAAATGCCTATTATAACAAGGGTGTTTGAAGAGACTATAGCAAATGATTTTCTATTATGCTTAGGTGCTTTATGCATCTTTGGGGAAATAATACTGTAGGCCAGAAATCTAGAATTGCGACCAAAACCTCACCTGTATCTTTCTATGATGCATGCTTACCTATTGTTATGGCTATGCATTGTTTACTTATTGTTTTCATTTAGGCTGCATCTAGGACAAAAGATGGTTCAAGTGGTTCCCCTGTGATCGATTGGCTTGGCAGAGCAGTAGCCTTGAATGCTGGTAGCAAGTCTTATAGTGCAGTAGCATTTTTTTTTTACCATTAGAGCGAGTTAGCACAGTTTATTTTTTTGCAACATTATTCAATTATTGGGATTTATCAATTGAATTTGAACACGTTAAATGAGTGTAACTAAAATTGTAGGTTGTTAGGGCATTGAAATATGTCCAGAAGGGCAGAGATTCTTCTGTTAATAAATTGGAAGCAATTTCTATACCTTGCGGTACGCTTCAGGTTTGTTGTTGGCATTATTCTTTTATAAGATAACTTAACTAAAAAAATTTCTTAAATTGTTAACCTTATGAACATAAAACTATGCTTCTATTATTGGGTAGTTAATCTAATTCTGACCAATTGATGCTATCCCATGAAAATTGAAGTTTTTTGTTGTTACAAGAAACCAAGTTTTGTCTTGGATCTATATTTAATTAGAGACTAAGAAAGGGTCTTGTCATATTGAAACAGTAGTGCCTGAAACTAAATAGTACCTTATCGAAGGAATTACTTGATTTAGGGCTATGCCATGTCTTTTTACTTCATTTCAAGGGATTTGTTTTTTTCTTTTGTGTAGCGTCACTGTTATCAACGACTAGTAGAGTCAATTGATTTGTTTTTTCAACTGTGACATCTTCGTGTTAAAATCCACTCTCTCATTTCAGAGGTCTTGGTGTTAAGAACTCGCGAATAGGATCGTGTAACTGGAAGATTGACAGGGAAGTCGAAATCAATTGTCTTCCCTTTCTTCTGATTCCATGAGCGACCAATTTTTGATTAATAAACCAGACTCGTTGAAGGGAGTCTGAAACCTTAGAACTCGTATAAAGAGAGAGCTCCAAATCCCTCATTTTTTTTTATAGAAATTCAACTTAACTTATTATTATTATTTTTCTGGTCCTTTAAGTAAGGACTAGACTTATTACACAATTAGGAAACCTACAATTTAGAGCCCTAGTAAAGAAAATAACTGCTAAATAGGAAAACTACAATTTAGAATCCTATTAAAGGAAATAACAGCTAAATAGTAAAATAAAAATAGCAACTAAAAAAACTTGATCCCTAAGTAAGAGATAAATAACTTAATTAACGGGATTTCCTAATATAAGGCTGGCCCACGAATGCATCCACAACATTACCCCCTTCCCACAGAAAGAGCGTGTCCTCAAGCTCGAACTCTGGATAAGCACGGTGGAAATGTTCCAAATCTTCCCACGTGGCATCAGAGTCAGGCATGCCAGTCCTTTTAATTAAAATCTCATGCCTACCACGATTCAGACGAGTCTGAAGAACTGAATTAGGAATATAGAGCGCACGACCATCCTCAATGAGTGGAAGTGTGGGCGAATCAGGAGGATTGTCACCTTTGAAGACCTTCAACAAGGAAACATGAAAGACATTATGGATCTTGCTATCTAGGGGTAATTGAAGTTTATACGCCACAGGACCAATCTTGCAAACAACTGTGAATGGCCCAAAGAAACAGGGAGACAGTTTGTGGAAGCCAGAAGTCCTTAGAGAATGCTGATGATAGGCATGTAAACGAAGCCAAACCAAGTCACCTACAGAAAACTCCGAATTGCGATGGCCTTTATCATAATACGTCTTCATGCGCTGTTGGGCTTATAGCAACTTGCCCCTAATGTCATGTAAAGCCTCATCCCTATCAACCAAAGTAGTGTTAACAGCCTTTACCTGCGACGAACCTGCCACATA
Source organism: Ochetophila trinervis (assembly GCA_003254975.1). NCBI lineage: Eukaryota > Viridiplantae > Streptophyta > Magnoliopsida > Rosales > Rhamnaceae > Ochetophila > Ochetophila trinervis. Next base: position 154,481 of record QANX01001394.1, read on the forward strand.
AGACATCAAACGAGGTGGATCTCGAACATACACAACCTGGAAGGGTATTGTTTGTAGAGTAGAATGTAAAGAAGTATTATAACAATACTCAGCCCACGGCACCCAAGCAACCCATTTCTTTGGAAAATCTCCAACAAAACATCTAAGATACATCTCAACCGTGCGGTTGACCACCTCAATTTGTCCATCAGTTTGAAGGTGATAAGCTGTAGAAAACTAAAGTTTGGTCCTATTCAAACGAAAGAGCTCCTTCCAAAAGGCACTAGTGAATACAACATCTCTATCACAAGTAATAGTCTCAAGTAAGCCATGTAAATGCACAATATGCTCAAAAAATACTTGAGCTACCTGAACAGTAGTGTACGGATTTGCAATGGGAATGAAATGAGCCTATTTTGAAAAACGGTCCACGATAACCAACAAAACTGATTTCCCCCACGATTTGAGTAAGCCATCAATAAAATCCATTGAAATATCAAACCTTACTTGCACTGGAAGTTGAAGCAGCTGAAGTAGCCTTGCGGACGGTTTTATTGCTTTGATAAATGGAGCACGCAAAAACATAGGCAGCAATATCGGACTTCATGCGCTTTCAATAGAAATCCCCAAGGATACGATGCAAGGTTTTTTGAATACTCTCGTGTGAACCATCATGGTATGTAGATAAGATGGTTGAAATCAAGGAAGAAGTTTGAAGAATATAGATGCGACCCTTGTAAAATAAAATCCCATCTAGGAATGCCCAGTCATTCCCCAATTCAGCCTTTTCAACTTGTTCATACATCTCCTTTAACGTTTCAGGCCCAAGAAGTTCCTCTCGAAATGCATCAAGCAACAAAGCCCGCGGTTGGCTGATCGCAAAAGATGATATATCATCAGTTGACTTATGAGACAAAGCATCAGCTGCCTTATTAAGTTGCCTAGCTTTGTATTCCACTCGAAAGTCAAATCCCATGAGTTTACTGAGCCAATGCTATTGTGGTGGTGTTGTTAGGTGTTGCTCAAGTAAATACTTCAAACTATAGTGATATGTCCAAATTAGAAATGAGCGTCCCCACAAATATGGTTTCCAATGTTGCACAGATTTACTAAGGCTAATAAGCTCCCTTTCATAGGCCGCACATTTTTGGTGACGAATAGCTAATTGTCTGCTGAAGAATACTATTGGGTGGCCTTCTTGTTGCAAAACAGCGCCTATTCCTCCTCCCAAAGCATCACATTCGACAATGAATTCAATGTCAAAATTAGGCAGCTTTAATACCGGGGTTGTTGACAATGCATTTTTGAGTTGATCGAAAGCACTCAAAGCCAACTCATTCCAATGGAATGAATTCTTCTTAAGCATGCTGGTTAAAGGAGCAGCCAATTGCCCATATTCACAAATGAACTTTCTATGGTATCCCGTCAATCCTAAAAACCCGTAGAGATATGTGAGAGACTGTGGTGGTGGCCAATCTAAAATAGCTTGAACCTTGCGTGTATCAACCCCTACACCTGCAACGAAAATTATATGCCCCAAATATGCTACCTGATTGGATGCGAATGAGCATTTAGAGCGCTTCAAATAAAGGAGGTTAGCACGCAATAATTCAAATATAGAGTACATATGTAACAAATGATCCTCACAAGTGCGACTGTATATTAGAATATTATCAAAGAAAACAAGCACAACATGATGTAAATGGGCATGAAATACTTCATTCATGAGAGCTTGGAAACTGGACGGGGCATTTGTTAACCCAAAGGGCATAACAAGGAACTCGAAGTGCCCGTGATAAGTGCGAAATGCTATTTTCTCAATATCCGTAGGAGACATACAAACCTGGAAATAACTCGACTCAAATCAAGTTTGGTAAAGTACCGGACCCCATGAAGTTCATCAAGAAGCTCGTCTACCACTGGAATCGGAAACTTATCCTTCACAGTTATGGCATTCAATTCTCTATAATCCACACAAAAGTGCCAACTATCATCTTGTTTGGGGACTTACTATGCCGGATGATCCCTTGTTGCATCATTTGAGTACATTGCCGCTCAATTTCACCCTTTTGTAGGTGGGGATATATGTAAGGTCCTACCACTGTTGGAGTTGATCCTGAGAGCAAGCATATGCGATGGTCACACTGTCTAAGTGGTGGTAAACCTGTTGGTTCTTGGAATAAGTCATCGAATGTAAGTAAGAGGCTCTCCAAGTGATCCGATTCAGTAGTAGGGTCATCAAGTAATTGCAAGAGTTTCCCTGAGTGTACGTTTTGTCCCTGAAATGTAACTTGTTTCCCTTCCACTGAAAAATTCATGGTGAATGTTGCAAAATCCCAAATAATTGGTCCCAATGTTTGAAGCCATTTAATACCCAGCACAATATCAAACCCATCCAATGGAAGAAAATAAAAATCAGCAAAAAATTCATGGCCAGCAATAGAAAAGAGTATTTGTGAACAAACCCCACTACTTTGAATCTTCTCTCCATTGGCCACAGATACACTAGCATTAAGTATGAGTTTTACTCGAAGTGCTAAGCGTTGAGCAGCTTTAGCGTTAACGAAATTGTGTACTTCCCGAATCCACCAAACTCAGCAAGTGTTGTCCCTCCATTATGGCTTGTAATTGCATGGTCTTTGCATGTGTTTGTTCAGTTATAGCATGTAATGAAATTTCAGGTTCTCCTTTTGAATTTACTTCATTAGTTTCCTCTAGTACATCACCCAATTCTAGCCAAAAAAGCTTTTTGCATTGGTGCGTGGCTGAATAGGGTTCATCACAATTATAACATAACCCTTTTGCACGATGTTCTACCATTTTAGCCCGGCTTAATCTTCGTATAAATGGAGTTGGAGTTGAGGAGGCCGAAGAACCAGTAGCTATGAAGGTGGTGGCACTCTTCTGGATTGCTAATTGTTGTGGTACTGATGAACCCGAATGTGCTCGAATAGGTTGCCATGCCACTCTTTGATTATTCCCAACCTGTAACATTTGCTGCTTCTGTTCAAAGGCTCTAGTGAGGCTCATAGTCATGGCTAAATATGTGGGTTTTCGTAGTTGAACATCAAATCAAATGGAAGTATCCAGCCCAGCCATAAATAACCCCACATGTTGGTCAACCCAAACGTATTGACTAGCCCGTGCTAATTTTTTCTGAAATTGTCCTTGATAAAGCTCGACGGTTCCAGTTTGTTTCAAGCTGGCCAGATCTACCAAAGGATTGCTACCTTCTGGAGGACCAAAGCAACGAAAGCAATGATTGCTAAATTCTGTCAAGTTCATCACTCGCCCTTCCAACTTAAGTTGATAGTAAAAAAGTTGTGCCTCACCTAACATGTGAAAGGCTGCCAAACTCACATTGTCTGCCTCATTAGTGTGTTGATTCTCAAAGAATTGCTCACATCGATGCAACCAAATCAAAGGGTCTTCTGTTCCATCAAAAGTGAGAAAATCCAATTTAGTATACCTTGGAACAACCCTTCCAGTCGGGGAACCACCCCACCCGGTGGTGGTAGTTCCATGCCTTCACCAACCATCAGAGGGTGAAGTATGTGTTCTGGTCGAGTTGTGTTGCTGCTAGTCTCACCATCGGCAAACGTGAGTGACCTATTTTTTATTAATAAACCAAACTCGTTGAAGGGAGTCTGAAACCTTAAAACTCGTATAAAGAGAGAGCTCCAGATCCCTCGCTTTTTGATAGAAATTCAACTTAACTTCTTATTATTATTTTTCTAGTCCTTTAAGTAAGGACTAGACTTATTACACAATTAGGAAACATACAATTTAGAGTCCTAGTAAAGGAAATAACTGCTAAATAGGAAAACTACAATTTAGAGTCGTAGTAAAGGAAATAACAGCTAAATAGGAAAATAAAAATAGCAACTAAAAATACTTGATCCCTAAGTAAGAGATAAATAACTTAATTAACGGGCTTTCCTAATATAAGGCTGTCCCACGAATGCATCCACAACACTTGGGCTCTATTAACCCCTTTATATAATATTGCTCTCATAACTTGTGCTTATGAAAACTGAAACTTTACCATTAATTAAAAATGTTATAAGTGGTAATGACTGCTATCACATGAAGATATGGTACTATTATGTGGTGTTTTCCTCTTTTTTATATAGTTTTTTTTTAATAGCTTTCATGCTAAATATGTTGGGTCATAGAAATGACCTTGCCAAGTAAGATGATAGTTTTGCGTATTTGACATGTCTTAGACTTTTTGTAAGACGTTTGAGGATTAATGATGTTTTGATGCATCAATTTGTAATGTGTGTCATAGGTAACATTTATCCACAAAGGATTTGATGAGAAACGTAGACTTGTTCTTCAACGTGAAACAGAGCAGGTCTTTATTCTTTTTTTTTCTTTATCCATTATTATTATTTTTTTTTTATCATGACTTGGGCTACTAATAACTTAAGCTTTTGTTTTGGGTAGATGGTAAAACATGCATCTTCACCTAATGAAACTGGAATTCTTTTGGTGCATAGGATGTTTCCCAATGCTCGCTTTTCATTGTGGGTTGATGGAAAAGTTGAGCTTGTTGTGGATCCATATCAAATTCTTGAAAGGTATCTGTTTATGTTCTCACATTTTCTACGTATAAATACGGGCATACATAATTTGAACATATATGTCAACTTCTCCATACTTTTTCTTCCATAAGTTCAGCACTTTGATTCATATTTTTAAAGGATAACTATTATGGTTCTTTCTCATTGCAGGACAATTTTATAAAGAGAAGATTAACTATCTTCTTTAAGAATAAATTAAATAATTTAATTGAGTGGGCAATGAGTGGTTACATTTTTTTTTTCTCCTCTCACCTGGTATACGTTGAAATGAACTCTTACAGCTTAAAACCTTATGGGTCCATGCCACAATCATAAGCAATTGTATAGATCTTATTACATCTTTTTTGACCTCTGGTGTTTAACATTGATGATGTGATAGATGGTCAGTTTTGAGCTCTTAAGAAAGCCTTGAATTTTCATTCATTGATGCTGAAGGTATAAAGTCGATTTGATATTTGAAATCTGAAGCCCATGTATTTCAAAATGCCCAGAGCCCACAAAAACAATTAAGCACACACAGTGTTGCTACATGGTCATTATGTCTTCTCAATGACTGAAATCTGCAATTATTTTTAGTTCTTATACTAACAAAAAATTGCTAGCACACATTCTAGAGATAGTTCTTAGGAGGTGTATTTTATTGAAATAAATGAAAATACGAATTTCAACCCATTTGTTAACATTACAAAACTAAGTGTACCTTTTTTTAAGTTAATGTTGAAAAAATAGAATGATTGATTAAATTATTTAGTATATTTTCTTAGGAATATGATAATAAGTGTAGAGTTTGGACTCGTACTTTGCAAATTTCATGAGTCACACTTCAAAAAAATCAAATTTTAAACAGTTCTCTAGAATCTTATGCATGAAAGTCAGGACTGAACAATTTGGAAACATTCCTGCTGATGATATATCTCATACTCTCTGTTACTAAACCACCTAAACTTGGTTACTAGAGCTATGTTTAAGATAAATGGTATTTGAATCTTAAGGCACATCTCCTTATCACCCTTTGTCTTCTCTAGTTTGAATAAGACCAAAGAGATGCTGCACTCGTGCAAAACTTCATATCATTTTGACATTCTAATTAAAATGAGTCATTTTATGCAACCAGTTAGAGGTTGTACTCTTCAAAATTATGGATATTGCATATGTAATGGTTTATATGTTCCCAGTATATGGATGGGATCTCTGCCTTTTCATGGTAGCTTTATTTTGTTTTTTGTTTTGCAACATCTATTTTTAAGCATCTCAAACCCTCTTTGGTCACGCTTATGTCCATTTCAGGTTCTTGTGGAGGAAGAATGCAGCTTTTGCAATTTCTAGACATTATAAATGCTTTGATGTGTTTACAAAATCCGAGGCAAATAAAGTTGCTAGGAAATATGCTAATGCCTCAATTGACTTTCAGGTTGATTTCTACAGAATGGAAGGTTTGACCCCATATAGTGAGGAGAAACTTCCCATTACCAGTGGTGGGTGGAAATTTCCTTTGTCTATTAGGTGATATGTTATATATTTTATGTTGATTGAGTTTTATGTTTTATGGCTGGCTTTGTAGATGTTCCTGAAGGATGTGTAATTATTAGGGAGCATGTTCCAATCAGCAACCTCTTTACTTGTCTTTGATTTAATGAAGTTGATCGTTTTACTTCCAGAAATTGATTTTTCTACTGTGAGAGACAAGCTCAGGGCTAAGATGAATTACACTATCAATATGTTCCTGGATTGTGAAAGGCACAACTTTGTGGTTCAAGTAATTATTTTGATCTTTATAGAGTTACAAAGTAACGTATTATTGAAGAAGGGCAGTGGAAAAATCAGAAGATGTTACCTTTAGCTGTGGTAAAACTTAGTGGATAGCTTGATGTACTTAAAAAGATGCGAGGTTGCAAATATGTTTTGCATAGATGGCTTTTTAATTTTAAGCATCACAAACCCTCTTTTCCCTTACATGTTCATATGCTTTAGACTAGAAATGGAGAATGCTGCAAGTGTATCTATATGAATTTATGGATTGACATAGATACAAAATTATAATAATTTTACATATGTTATAATAATGTAAAAATAGAAAAGGAGTGCAATCAACAAAAGAAATCGTTGAGCAAGAAGGATTCATCATTGTGGAGGAACGAAGTCCTTTGCTCGGATTCGATATGATTTGGTATTTTTTATCCTTTTGGTAAATAGGATATGACTTGGTATTAATTGCTATTCGTCTTTGCAATATACATTCCTTTAAAATAATGTAAATATATGAAGTTATAAAATTTAAATTTTCATTGCAGGGAGATGCAGAAAATGGACAGTTGCTGGGAAGAAAACAATGTATACGTTGGCTGTTTCTATGTACTAATTTTATATGTAGTTAAAAAATTTAATTTTCTTGTTCCATAACGTATGTGTTAACATTGTGTTGGTTGTTTCTATATACTAATTTACAGGTTCCCTTAGCTTGGACTCTTTGTGAATGTGGTATGCAGTATGGGATACAGTACTTTTGAGATACCAATTAGTTAACATTTTGTTAGATATCTTTTGAAGATGTTAAGTGCTAACATGTTAAATTGCACATTGGGTAGGTTTTGTCTTAATGCATTTTTATTTCTGAAACTTCGATGTATATATATTGTTAAAGTGAATCACATGTTTTGGGATGTTTAATTATAAGTAGTACTAAATAGTCAAACTGTACATTAAATTTATGCTTTGTTATTTGGTTGTAGATGCATTATGTTTAATTTTATTTCAGCACTTTAGTCACTAAAATGAATGTAACTTTCCTAACTAATTACTATAGGGATGACAAATAATATAAAATAACAGTTATGAAAAACTTTCGTGGCTAATATAATTTACAATTTGTAACGAATGTTTTCGTGGCTAATTCAAACAAATTTAGTAATGGAAATCACTTCGTGAGAAAAAGATTGCAAATTAGTGATGAAAAAACCTTTTGTGGCTAATATAATTTGCAATTTGTAACGAATATTTGCGTGCCTAATTCAACATATTAGTTATGGAAATCACTTCGTGACAAAAACATTGCAACTTAGTGATGAAAAACATGTCGTGACTAAAATATGAAAGAGTGTCGAAACACTTCGTAACTGATGGAATATGTTTAGCCACGAAATCATAAGGTTCAGTCATGAATATGTCGAAGTTCAGTTATGCACTGTTTTATAGCTAAATGTAACACATTTTGTCACAAAAATTGGCCCAAATGCATAAATTGGCATTAAGTTACGAAATGACCTTATTTTCATGGCTAGAGAACTTCAATGACACGCCTACTATCACAACGTTGCAGCAAAAAGTTTTCATAACAAATTGTGTTTTGCGACGAAAAACTGGTTTTAGTCACAAAAACTTGCCATTGCTATAGGCCAAATTTTTTCTAGTGATTATATGAATGAGATATACATATATAAAGGACGGCGCAAATAAATGGATGCATAATAATAAGGTATTAGTCATCCATAGAGGTACAATTGTATAATTTAGCTACAGTTGTTGCTCCCACGTGCTTAAGTAATTATAATTACTTGGTATTAGTAGAGACTACAAGAAAGTGGAGAACAAATGGTTATCAACAATGTTTACCTCTCCAAAGTGCAAGGCGTAAGCATATGTATATGCGTACATATATAAAATATATGTATCACCGCAATAGATAATAGAACTGAATAATATATTGCCTTTAATTTTTCTTTAGTGGAAAGGTCAGCTAGTATTGTGGGATGTTTGAAGAAACATCATTGCTTTAGAATTTTTCTTTAGACGAGGGGTCCAAAATGTCTGACATTGCACCTTTGATGTGGTATGAGCAATTGTTGCATATAACCTATAGAATTCTCAAGCATATAATAATTAGAGATAACTATTATAATTAATAAGAGAAGATGATTTTTTCTTTGTTTAGAAAGTAAATCCACAAATTATGGGTGACCTTTGTCAGAATGGTTGACGATGTCATGTTGCCTTCACTTGCACTTGCTGGGTCAGCAATTCGAATTGCAGTTATTTGACATGGTAGAATCCCAGCCCATTCTGATTGGATTAAATAAGAGAACTTTAATATTTGTACAAAGTTGCCCTGCCTGTCCGAGGGTTGTGTGCTACCATGAAGCCTGGAGAACTCATGTTCAAATTCCAGGAATGACATTTTTTTTAATATTAAAGTCCAAATCAATTAAAGCTCCGGACTCAGTGTGACCTTGGTTTTCATCTAGGCATACATATTTTCTTTTTTGTCGATTGGACATATGTTCAAAGATGCTGATTGATGCTTGCTTTGGCAATGAGAGTTGGTCGGTCTTTGTGTACACTCACTACGCCAAAAACCCTAAAGGGTGATGGAAAAACGCCGTCGCCAATTGTAAAGGGGGACGCATATCCTTGTGGGGCCAAAAGGACTATTGCCAAAAATTAAAAAAATTCGCAATGGCGAAAATGTGTTGCTGATAATGAAATAAACAATGACGCGTGCATAATTGGCGACGCTCGTGTCACTTGTTACGAACATAACTGACGATGCTTGTGTCGCCAATTATGTACACAAAAGGCAACGCTTGCGTCGTAAATTAGTAATGAAATTGGTGATGCCTGCGTCGCCAATTTATCAATATTTGATGAAATTAAACAGCAAAAAAGGGAATAAGTGGTAAAATTGACGATGTTGGTGTCGCCAATCATTGTTGTAATTGGCGACACCAGCGTCGCCTTTTATTCCTGTAATTGGCGACATAAGTGTTGCCAATTATTCTTGTAATGGCGACACTAGTGACGCCAAAAATTGTCGAAATTTTTGCTATTTATCCCACAAATAGCATCATCCCATTTTGTGTCGAAATATACCATGACTGGCGACGGCAATTGACCATTTCGTCACTTATTTAAACCATTTTTTTCAAACAACAGGAAATCTCTATTTAAGACGTCGCTGGATAATTCAAATTTAATTGTATTGACAAATTATTGATTTTTTAAATCTCATTTGAATATTTTATAAAAGTAATTTAAATGTATAAATATAATTAATTAAAATTAAACAAATTTAAATTTCATTATCTTTTATAAAATGCTGAATAACTTATTGCAAATGATTAATTTAATTAGTAAAAATGAGAATCAATTACTAATGTAATATAACAAATGAGAAAAGAAAAAGAAAATATATACAAATAATGCAAACAACAAAATTACATATACAAATAACGCAAACAACAGAATTACAAGCAGTTAATTAATATTTCCATAAATCCAAAAATTAAATGTGACATTATTTTTATGTATATATAAACGGAAATACTATATATAAGTCTTACTATGATATGAATGGGAGCAAAGCAGCTGTCCATTCTGCTCTAAAATGGTCGACATACTGCTAAGTCCAAACAATATCTTGGAACTGCACATGAAACAAGTAGTTAAAATAAGTATTAACTAATAATATCAAGTCTTACTGAGTACTGTAAAAATGTTTTAATTATTACCATGTCCGCTAAATTTACTCGAGCAACATTATTTACTATGATGTCCTGCATGATCATCATCACATAATACCCGCATTCAATATTTCCTAGTTGTTTTACCATCTATACATTCAACATACAAAAAAACAAGTTAATCATTATATTAAATAGCTAATTAAGTAATTTTGGTCTCAAAATACAATATTATTATGTATTTAGATTTATGAATAAATAATAATTTTTATTTATTAAACATATGGAAATTAAATTTTGCTTTAAAAGAGGATACTCCTTGGACTCGAGGGCTTGTGTAAGCACATCATTTGGAGGACAGGCATCAAGAATGCCTTGAGTGACATTCTGCTTTAGAGCATGCTACAAAAAACAAATATGCATTAAAAATTATATGGTTATTTATGCATAATATAATTAATATAAAATATATGAGCACCAATTGAAATGATATAAAACTCACAATGTTTTGAACAATTGACTCAAGCTCTGGATTGTCTACCCATCCATCTTCTTTGTTCTTGAGCGTAGCCAAAGCTTTTCGTGCTCGATTTGTTCGGTGGTGCCTCTTTCTATTTGCTGCAAATTTAGACATACTATTAAACATATGGAAATTGAATTTTCTTTAAAAAACTTAATCTTAATGTGTGTGCATATATGTATATATATTTATATATATTACATACCAACTCCGCCTCTAATCGCGGATATCCCTTACAACCAAGTCGATGGGGATATTTGTTCCTGTAACACCATACTCTCTCTCCAACCAATATTGTCTCCAATTTAGCCACCGCACTTCAGACGGTATGAAGTTTTTGGTCAGACTTCCCAGGGGGTCACCCATCCTAGGAATGCTCCCACTGGAGCACGCTTAACCCCAGAGTTCTTTCCAACTCTGAAGCCAAACGCTCTGAAAAAGCCTTCGTTGTTAAGAGAGTGCATACTTTACATTTGAACCATTACCACATGACCCCTTCCACACCCGGGCGATGTGGGATTGGACACCAATCTCTGCCAGTAAGGTAGCCTGCCAGTGCCCCCTACACCCGCCCACACTTACCCTGGCTCTTGGATCCAATCTCTGCCAGTAAGGTAGCCTGCCAGTGCCCCCCTACACCCGCCCACACTTACCTTGGCTCCGGATCCTGGTCGTCACAATCCACCCCCCTTTGGGGCCAAGCATCCTCGCTGGCACATTTCTGGCCGGGTACAGGCTCTGATACCATTTGTAACGCCACATTTACCTTGGCTCCGGATCCTGGTCGTCACAATTCCCTTGCCGTTTTTCCTTTCGATCCGCACTTAACTTCTGTAAATATTGACATCAATATATTATTTTTAAATTATATGATATTATTTTTGGATATTATTTTCCTTATGCAATTTGGATATTATTTTTACCTTGAAGTCTTCACCAAGCCTTTGATTGAGAAATAAATCCCACTCTTCTTGCTTGATGAAACTATACTAGTGAGTAGGTGGGTATTTGAACTGCTCTGGTTCTGTCAAGTATGGGGTCACATACATCTCATATAGCTTGTGGTTAAACCTCATCCACTTCCCAGCGCAATCTCTAAGGATCTGGTCTTTTTTAGAGTCATTCTTGCGTGAATAATTCTATATATAACAAAATCAATATATGTTAGCATTTAGTAAATAACATCAACGTCGTAATTTGGGTTTAGTGTTAAATATGCCATGGAATATTACATTTAATGCAACCCATAGGTTATCTTTCAATGCTGGAGACACATCGTTCCAGCTTTTAATGGAAATCAGTATCGTGGAACGAGTGATTGAGCCCTCCAAGTTGACCATCTTCACAGCTTTTTTGTTTAGTGGAGCTCCATGCTCATTGTATCGTAACTGAAACTGCTTTGCATCGGCGTATTTCCTAAACTCTTTTAACATTGTAGGTCCCCGACCTTTTCGCTTAGGAATTGGAACACATGGACCAACGTCATCATCTGTGGATGAAGGCTGATCGAGAGGAAGAACAAATCATCCTCGTGTGGATCCATTAATCTGTAACAGTCACAAAAACAAATATGCATGCATTAATTGTTCAACGGTCCTAATTTAAATGTGTCGCCTATTGCTTATATTTTTTAAACGGTCTACATATGTCGCCTATTACTTATAATGCATCGCCTATTTAGTATATAGTTTTTAATGTCCTAATTCACATACAATTGCTTACATTTTAATTTGACTGGTGTTAATGCGTCGCCTTTTACCTATAATATATGTGTCGCTAATTAGCATAATGTTCACCTTATCATGGAACTGAATGAATGCAAAGGTTTCTCTGTCATAATTGAATTCGTAAAACTGTATACATTTCTATCCATATTTTTCATGTTCTCTTATATATCAACAAACCGTATACATTTGTATCCATAAATATATAACAACAAAACTCACAGGATATCCCTTCGTTGCTCCATAAAGACAACTCAAAATCGTATACAGTCTTAATATTAATATTTGTATAACAACATCCAATTATAGACAACATCATAAACATACAAACAATCATATTAAACAAAATTTTCCATTCGTCTAATATAATTTTATTTATCCATTTCTAACCAAAATATTAAAATAAATTTATAAAAATCGAGAAACATGCATACCTGGGTCCGGTGGTGCCGTGAAGGATAACTCAAAGTATGCTCCAGCGGTGGCGTGTAGGAAGAATTCCTCTAAAGTCCGACGGCGGGTGTACGAAAAAATGCAATAGGTCAATTCGAGTCTGGCAGCTGTGGCATGTACTTTTGAAATGCCTTTTTGGTTTTAGGTCCGGCGCTGCGTGTGGGTTCGAGTTTGAAAGGATGAAAATTTTTGGTAGATGAAAATTTGAGAGAATACACACGGTTTGAGGGGGGGAGAGTGGGAAATAAATTTGGGTTGGTGGGAAATTATGATGCCATACATTTCAAAAAAGGTGACGCTAGATACCTTTTAGCGACACTGGCATCACCTATAATGAGACTTTTAGCGACGCTAGCGTCACAAAAGGAATCCATATAGGCAACACTATCGTTGATGCTAGTAAAAGTCTCTTCATAGGCAACCCTAGCGTCACTATAAACCAAATTTTTTTTTTTTTTTAAATTTATAATTATAAATTTTAGTTGATATATAATTTTATTTAATATATAGTAACATTTAGATACTAAATATAAATTAAGTATTTAAATTATATATATATATACTATCAGTTCATTTTTTGGTAATTATATACTATAAATCACATATATATATAGCATCTATGATATCATATAAACATATATACATATATATGTATAGCGCATAATGTATGTCTATATGTTTATATCAATTCATGCATACATATAAAACATACATATATAAAAAAAAGCTTATGAAATATTTACTTAATTTAGATTTATATAGTAAATATAATTAAATTTAATATAATGTTATAATTTAATATATATATATACACACTATCATTTCGTTTTTTGGTTATAATCAAATCTAAATCTAATAGTTTTAATAATATGGATTATATAATTTATATGTTATAATCATATATATATATATATATTTAAAAAAAGTTATTAAAAAATTTAATTTAAAAAAAATTTCAAGGAACTAGCGATGCTAGCATCTCTAAAAGTATATTATAGGCGAAGCTAGCGTCGCTGTATCCCTACCAGAGACAAATTTTTTTTAATATAATTTAATATTTATAATTTTTAGTTGAAATGGTATAATTTTTTTTTACTATATAGTACAAATTTTTGGTGAAAAATATTGACTTAATTTTGATTTAGATAGTAAATATAATTAAAGTAAAAAATTAAATTACATATATACACTATCATTCATTTTTTTGTTATAATCAAATCTAAATCTAATAGTTTTAATAATATGGATTATATAATTTATATGTTATAATCATGTATATATATATAATTAAAAAAATGTTATCAAAAAATTTCGGGGAACTAGGAACGCTAGTGTCGCTGTATCCCTAGTACTAGCGATGCTAGTGTGGCCAATAGACAAATTTTTTTAATATAATTTAATATTTATAATTATAATTTTTAGTTGAAATGATACAATTTTATTTACCATATAGTACAAATTTTTGGTGGAAAATATTGACTTAATTTAGATTTAGATAGTAAATATAATTAAAGTAAAAATTAAATTAAATATATTTTTCATATCAACATCCCTTCACAATCATCACGAATATAAACTTCTTCAGAGTCTTCGTCACTGTTAACATCAATGTCGTCCTCAACACATGGAAGACTATCGGTAAATGGGTTATGATCCATCGCACTGTCTTCGTCATGATCATCTTGTTCAACATGAACAAATACATCGTGTAGTGGTGGAAACAGCACTATTGACCAACGTGGATCAAGTTGATCCTCAACGTAAAAACTTGCTGTGCTTGTGAGGCCATGATGAATGGATCTGATTTGTAACCTAGCTTATTAAAATTCACACATGTAAAACCTAAATCATTAGTTTTCACACCGATACTGCTCTCAATCCAATCACACATGAAAATGGTAATGCGGAAGTGAACGTAATTGACATTCCAAATTTCTCTTACTTTACCATAGTAAGTCATATTCGCTAAAATAGGATTATTGTCCTTTGCTGTTGCATAATGCATACCTTGAGCTACTATCTTGACTCCACTGTTTTGTGTGACACGTTTATTGTGCCTTTTCACAGTATTGAAACAAACCCTTTTAATGACATAATCTTCATGCTTCGTTACCACCCATTGTGGACCCTGTGTAATCCACCTCAACGTTTCATCTACATTACATGTCATTTTACATCAGTCGGCATCAACCTATTAACATCAAATATTGAAATTAATTAGGAGATTGAGGAGCAGTAAATAAATTGTGTCCAATTTTAACATGCACCAAACGATAAACCATATAAATTTCTATACTTTATCATGCAACCAATACGTAAATGTGTGGTTGTGTTCCTCTTGAATCCATTTTGCCCTATTTCCTCTATTTTTGTTATCAGCTTTTAATGCTTCCAAATGAAAACTGACAATAGACAAAAAAAAATATTAAAACTGTATTTCATTAAGTGCAATGTGCAATAGATAATGCAATGTAACAATAAAATTCCATACCTCCTATATGGCTCCACCTCTAGGGAATTTGAAAGAACGGTCATATGGACTTACTCCCAAAACCTTTGATCAATTGTGTGCATCTTTACACCTTTAATAAGGGCACCGACATCATCATTGTCATTCAGCCTTTGATATCTGCCAACAGGGTTTCCAATTGCACCTAACCATCGTTGGTACTCACTACAAAACTCTATTGCTTCTTCAGCTATATAACTCTCAGTGATGCAACCTTTTGGACAATTTTTGTTGTGAACATAACTCTTCAATATCTTCATGTACCTCTCGAATGGGTACATCCATCTGAAATGCACTGGTCCGCACAATTGAACTTCTCGTACAAGGTGCACAGTTAAATGAACCATTACATCGAAAAAAGATGGTGGGAAGAACTTCTCTAGCATGCACAAAGTTCTCACAAGATCACTATGTATGGCATCAAGGGATGCAGTCTTGATTGATTTTTTACATATTGAATTAAAGAAAAAACAAAATCTAGCAATTTCAGCTCGCACGTTTGTAGGAAGCACCAAACGTATTGCAAGAGGAAAAAAAAAAAAAGTGCTATTGGCGACGCCAGCGTCGCCAATACTGTATTATTGGCGACGCTGGTGTCGCCAATAGTGCACTATTGGAGACACCACCGTCGCCTCTACGCTTTTTGTTTTTTTTAATTCTCAAGTAATTTAATCTATGCACTATACAATATGCAGTTTAAAGAATTACAATGTATACTCAAGGAAATACAGATGTATACATATATAACATTACAAACAATGTATTAAAAAAAAAAAAAAAGGCAATTGGCGACGCTAGCGTCGCCAATACTGTATTATTGGCGACGCTGGGGTCGCCAATAGTGCACTATTGGCGACGCCAGCGTCGCCTATACTCTTTTTTTTTTTTTTAATTCTCAAGTAATTTAATCTATGCACTATACAATATGTAATTTAAAGAATTAAAATGTATACTCAAGGAAATACAGATGTACATATATATAACATATCCAACAAGACAATTTGTTCACATAATTTTTTTTAACTATGCAAACAAAGTATGGATATTGCAAATTCCTTAAAGCTATTGTATATTTCAATTTACATGCATGCATAATTGACATAATTGTTGTGTTCAGTATGCACTATACATATAAATTTATGTTTATATGATGATACCATATATGATTGATTTTACATTTTTCAACAATAATGTGAACTTATAAACAAAGTATTAAAAAAAAAAAAGGGCTATTGGCGACGCTAGCGTCGCCAATACTGTATTATTGGCGACGCTGGCGTCGCCAATAGTGCACTATTGGAGACGCCAGCGTCGCCTCTACTCTTTTTTTTTTTTTTAAATTCTCAAGTAATTTAATCTATGCACTATACAATATGTAATTTTAAGAATTAAAATGTATACTCAAGGAAATACAGATGTATACATATATAACTATACTCTTTTTTATTTTTTTAATTTTTTTTATGCAATGTTTATCTGTATTTCATGTACCTCTCAAATGGGTACATCCATCTGAAATGCACTGGTCCACACAATCGAACTTCTCGTACAAGGTGCACAGTTAAATGAACCATTACATCAAAAAAGGATGGTTTAAAGAACTTTTCCAGCATGCACAATGTCCTCACAAGATCACTAAGCATGCACAAAGTTCTCACAAGATCACTATGTATGGCATCAAAGGATGCAGTCTTGATTGATTTTTTACATATTGAATTAAAGAAAAAACAAAATTTAGCAATTGCAGCTCGCACGTTTGTAGGAAGCACCAAACGTATTGCAAGAGGCAATAGTTGTTGCATCAACGTGTGATTATCATGAGACTTCATCCCTACCAGCTTCAAGTCATCCATTCTCACAATATTCTGAAAATTTGACAAATAAACATCAAGAACTTTTAGCTCTGCCAAACAGCGACAAAATATATTTTTCTCTTGTTTGGATAATGTATAACATGCAGGCAGCAAAAAAGTTCGTGCTCCATGAACCGACGGGGTCAATTCAAGCAGCAGGCCCATATCCACTAAATCCAGCCGCACATTTATTCCATCTTTCGTCTTACCTGGAATATTAAGCAATGTACCTATTATGCTTTCACAAACATTTTTCTGAATATGCATCACATCCAAGTAGTGTCGTATATGGAGATATTTCCAGTACTGTAAGTAAAAAAATATTGACTTCTTTTTCCAACAATGCTCAACATCATCTCCGCATAAATTTTTACCTCTCCTTGTGTCGTCAGAAGTACAAGCATTAAGCTTTTCCAATATTTCCTCTCTAGTCAATGGTATCAAAGGCTCTCCAAATTCTTGAAACCCATTGAAAGCCATTTTTTGCTTTCTATATGGATGATTCTGAGGTAGGAATCTTCTATGCTCAACAAAACTCATTTTCCGACCAGCTAAGTGTTCTCACTGCAAATTGGGACATGCATGGTATCCCTTGGTTGCATGACTGGCTAAGTTGCCATAAGCGGGAAAATCATTTATCGTCCATAGCAACATTGCCCTTAGTGAATTCTTCTTGACAATAAGCATTAAAAGCTTGAATGCCCGTGTCCCACAACGTTTTCAAGTCTTCAATTAACAGCTCTAAGTATACATCGATACGGTTGCCAGGCTGTTTAGGTCCAGACATTTGAAGAGTCAACATCATGAATTTTTGCTTCATGCACAACCAAGGTGGAAGATTATACACAACAGTGATCATAGGCCAAACACTATAGACACTACTCTGTAAACTGTGCGGGCTCATTCCATCAGCTGTAATACCAAGTCTAAGATTTCTATCTTCTACTGCGAAGTCTGGCCAATTACGGTCAACCAATTTCCAAGCTAGAGAATCTGCTGGGAGCTTCATTTTTCCTCTTATAGTCTTTCTCTCATTTGCATGCCACTGCAAATTCTTAGCAGTTGAAACACTATGGAACATTCTTCTAAAACATGGAATAAGTGGAAAATACCATAAAACCTTAGAAGGAATTTTGTAATTGTGTTATCTTCTCCAATTTTCCATCTGGATGACCCACATTTAGGACATACCATTAGATTGCAAACTGTTTTCTAAACAAAATACAATTTTTTGGGCATGTGTGTATCTTCTCGTACTTCATTTCCAATGCATTTAGGGTCTTTTTAACATAGTAAATGAGGTTGGAAAAACATTGTCGCATGGTAGCATCTCAGATAACAACTTCAGCAGTGTATCAAAGCTCTTGTCAGAATGCCCATATCTATTCTTCAAGTTATATAATTTGACAATAGTAGATAACTTGGTAAAATTGGTGCATCCTAGAAACAAAGGTTTCTTTGCCTTTTCCAATAGACATGCAAATTGATCAGGATTTTTGTGAATATTGGAATGCATATTATCAAAGGCATCACGAGTCATTTCAATGTTGTTATAGGCTACATCTTCTTCGCTATCACTAATATCTTTATCAAACTCTAAATCTTGATTAACAAACTGTGAAGATGCCTCCCCACCAGCTGACTCATAGGATTCACCGTGCCAAAGTCATTGCCTGTAATTGCTATCAAATCCGTTCCAATATATGTGACATTTTATGTCCTTTATAGAATGTAATGTCATATTGCCATATTTCATGCAGGACACCGAACTGCATTACAATCACTTACATATTTCATCGCGAAAGCTCAAAATTCGTGCACACCTTTAGCAAAATGAGCTGATTGTCTATCTGAATATATCTATGACTTATCCATTCCACAACATATTATTTAAGTAAATTAATGCAATAATCTTAGTATTGCATCACCATATGAAAAACCCCAAACAATAAAATATATCAGCTACAAAACAAAAACATATATACAAATATATACATGCATGAATAATAAGGTTAATAAACTACAATACGATCGCGCGAATAAACTTATAGACATAAAAACTGCTTTTATATATATGTGTAAATTAATCTTACTTACGATGAGTAATAACTTGGTCGATTAGGGTCGTTTTCAGCTTCGTTTCCGATGAATCTGCGAATAAAAAATGAGCGAGAAACTAAAAGTCCCTTAAGAACATGAAAAGTAAATATAATTTATGTCACATATAAGGAGGTGGATGGATCCATTAAATGAGGCGGCATTCAATACAAGTTGATAGACAAATCCAATTTTAATTGAGTATTGGCAACGCTGTGTCACTAGATAATATATTCGTGATGCTCGCGTCTCTATAGTTAGTATTGGCGATGCCAGCATCATGAAGTGAGTATTGGGGACCCTCACATTGCTAAGAATAAATAATTTGTGTTTTTGTTCGTATGTGCCTTGTACATAAATTAATGTTTTAAATTAATATATATTTTCATTGAATAACATGCATTAATTACATAATAAATATTATATATTATTCTTTTGCTTTTTTTTTGTTGAATAAATTAAATATTAAGGCTTATGATCTATATATATATATTAATTTGCTAAAAGATAAGACATATCAGCTATAAGACCTAAACCAAAAATAATTAATATTATAATCTAAATAAAAGGGCAAACAAAAAATAATATTATATATATATGGTCTATATAAATAAACAAAAAATTCATTACTCTACACATGTGCATAGTTTGATTTTTATTCCTTGCTTTGAAAAATATTTTATTGACAGGACCCGACTCACCTTGATCCTGACTGCATGACTTAATATTTCCAATAAGCCAATAAGCAGTTTTTATTCCTACCAAGCCATTAATAATTAAAATTCGACAAACGGGGAACTCTCTATTGCCAGAAATGTTATTAAAAATTTCAGCAGCATTTCGTCTGTTTTAGCAACATCCCCAAATACAACCAGTTGCAATTCCTGCAAGGAAAACATTCCTATACAGATTCCAACTACCAGCACACGTATCCCAGTCAAACCAATACAATAATTATACAGTTCGTAGCTGGACTCAGTATGAAGACCGAGCTGCCTACATACCCTTTTTGCTAGAGATCAAGCTACCTGTAGTTCTTTAAACATATTATCACCAAATATGCCACTGTCAATCCCCTCAGTAAATTGATTTCACCTTTCTCACTTATCATTTAACCACTTTTAAATCTCATTAAAGTCTTTCAAACAAATTAACAAAAATTATATCCATAGCTTGGCGGCACAATTCCTCGCCCAAGCAGGTCTCAATCACATAATTATATCATGTCTTTATACATCCACATGATCATAATCAATTCTAGTTTCCAAACAGCCCAACAAAACCACATATATGACAAAACATCACTCTCAATCCATTTCTAGTACTTCACAATTAAGGCTTTTCAAACAGTCAAACATCAATTCAACTAAACTCAAGCCACAGTTCTCTCAGCAATTATTTAAAATTCACAGCAATGCAATCATCTAACATATTCCACAACCGTTGTTAACAACTATGAAGTTCAATCACATAATCAAATCCTATAATCTCAGCATACTAGTTCATTTCGAAGCAATTACTAAACTATGATTACACACATATTTATATCACCAATCATCAACAATTCTTATTTTAACAGTTATTGCCAACACCGCTCAAAATTGGATAAATTCTAAATACTCAGCCATAAAATGGGAATTACATATCAAAATGAAGCCTGCAAAAAGCAGAACACAACCATGAATTTACCTCGTCCAACCGCAGCCGGTGGTGGTCGGAAAATGGTTGGAAAGTGGCGGCCGAGCACTCCTAATTCGCACCGCTTACACGAGCGGGATTTAGGACGAACGAGTGTTGGAATCGAACTCAGGGGGTCCAAAAGAAAGGGAAAGGACCGGCCCCGCAACCGGAAACCGCCGAGATCTGGCGACCGGAGGAGAAACGGGTCCGCCGGCTTCTTCATCGTTTCCAGCGATTCACCGCGATTCACAGTCAGAAATCGGTGGAGAAAGGTGGAAAAGGACCTAGGCCATCTTTTCCAAGCAGTGGGTCGGCCAATTTCCGCCGGAATCCGGCGATTGCACAAAAGGGGCTGACCGGGTTTTACCATTTTCCTGGCGATCTGGGCTTTACCACGACGAGCCACCGGTACCATTGAGGAGAGAGGACTGTCGGCTCCACAATCCAAGCAATTTCTGGCCCGATCTGGCCGGAAAGCAGTCATTGCCGGCGAAGGAGGTGCGATGGTCGGGCTGCGCAGGAGGACCGGCGTCGGAGTGGCTCCTGTGTGCGTGCCTTCCAGACCCTTCTGGACACATTAAATATTAAAGCATGGGCAAAATAGTAATTTCTCACTCATAATATCAGCCTCTGCAAAATTTCCAAAATGCCTCTCACACTATTTTAACGATAACTTCTCGGTCTTAGCTCAGAATCAAGCGTGCTACTAGTCTACGAACTCGTATCGACTAGCTTTACGCAATGGTACCATAATCGAAACAAACTAAAATCACAGAAAAAAGTCAACCCTGGGCCCACTTACAGTCAAACTTGGTCAAATTTAGTAATTTTTTAATCTTTTCCCGGGACGGGGTGTTACATTATTCTTTCTTTTTATTTTGAAAGAATATCAACTGAATAATTTGGCATAACAGCAGATATACTTTCAAAATAGAGGGCAAGAAAGATATATATATATATATAGATATATATATATATATATGGAGAGAACATAATCATGAAAGATAGATTGTAAACGTGAAGATGTGCGTATTTATAGAAAGAAAATGATAGGTGCAAATTAAATGTTAGTAGGTGTGAATTAATTACCAGGCATGCATTGTGCAAATTAGGGACAAAGAAGTTGTTGGCGAAATATTTTCTTTGGCGACGTTGGTGTCGCTAAATTAGTGATATTCGCAACATGAGCGTTGCCAATTTTATATGTAGCAACGCAAGGGTCGCTATATATAGGCATAATCTTTAATAAAAGTGCGTACTTCAATGTAAGTTATAAATCAACCGTACCTACATTTTTTTTGGTAAAAATTGTATCTACAGNATTAATTACCAGGCATGCATTGTGCAAATTAGGGACAAAGAAGTTGTTGGCGAAATATTTTCTTTGACGACGTTGGTGTCGCTAAATTAGTGATATTCGCAACATGAGCGTTGCCAATTTTATATGTAGCAACGCAAGGGTCGCTATATATAGGCATAATCTTTAATAAAAGTGCGTACTTCAATGTAAGTTATAAATCAACCGTACCTACATTTTTTTTGGTAAAAATTGTATCTACAGTTAAGCGTACTTCAATTCAATGTAAGTTATAAATAAATTGTACCTACAATATGTTATTATAAGCGTACTTCAATGTTATAAATAAATTGTCCCAAAACTTATTCATTAAAAGTACTTCAACATGTTATATATAAACTGATCGGTTAATTATTTATATATATATAAATGATATTCGATGATTAATTGCATCATATTATATAGTTAGTAATTTTCTCTTTTTTAGTTGTCCAAATTAAGGTTTCTTACCTATATATATGTGTGCTAAAAGAATATAAATGCATATATATATGGAATATAAATATATATATTTTGTATACACATATAAACACACAAAAATTCACAGAAATACATATATAAAAGATGTTCATTTTAAAGTCATATTACATAACAAATAGTAGTAATTGGAAAATGACCGACCTAGCTAGTGAACATTTCAGGTTTACATAAATTCTCCATCGATCTCGGCAAATGAAAAATAACCAAGTTTGCAGATTATATATGGTGAGCTTTGTCCAAGTTTTGATGGTTATTCTCTGCACATAGCTTGGACATGCATTCATTGTAAGAACAATGAAACATTTTGATCTTGAGGTAGTGGAACTACCCGGCACATGGATTATATAATTTGTTGTGGGTCGAACACCTGAAAGAGCGTCAAGATCATAAATATTTCATCGTTTGCTTCTATTTTGAAAGTATATCCACTATGAGATAAACATAAAATAATATCTAACAAAATAAAATATATATTTTTTTGCATTATACATAACAAACAGTATATTAATCAGCATCTTGACGTATTGACTCACTCCTCGTAGCTGCTCCCACCGATAAAGCTCCTTTTCAATCTTAGTTTGCCGAAGATTGATGTTTTTGCGATACAGTCTCGATCTCCCGCTAAAGACCAAAGAATGAAAGCCTTGATTTCTAGGTAGGTGAACTACCTGAGGTGTATGGATCAACCTGAGGTGTATGGATCAACGATTTGTAGTGCGTTGAACCCATATAAGAGAGCAATAGTTAAGAATATTTTAACATTTGCATCTATTTTGAAAGTATATCAGCTAAATTGAAGACAAAAAGATGTTAGAATATTTATGCATATTTGTGAATTTTTTTCTTAAAACCGAATGAATGTTTCTTTTACAATAGATGATACTCTCTCAAATAGATGTATGTATTTATAGATAGAAAATGATATGTGTGAATTTATTATTTTTGGTATTGTCAATTAATGGTGGTACGTGTGAATTAATTTTTAGTGTAATTGTCTCATATTGAAAACAGATGCAATTGTCTCAAAAGGTGACAAATTGAAGAAAGAGCGATGCTAGTGTCGCCTTTTGGAGACAATTGGCGACACTAGTGGAGCCATTTTGAGACAATTGGTGACACTAGTGTCGCCTTTAGTGTCAAATTTATTTTTTTCACGCTCACATTTCACGACAATGCTAAACATTTGTCACAAAATATATTTTACGTGTGGCTAGTTAAGTTTCGCGCCTAATTAATTTTTGACGTTTTAAGTTTTTGTGTCACAAAATAGATTTGGCGCGAAGATTTTTGGCGACATTCATAGAATTCGTGTCACGAAATGTATTTGCCGCGTAGATTTTGGCGACACTCCTCGAATATGTGTCACTGAATCTTTTTCGCGCCACTCACAAAACATTAAGGCGATGTCTTTGTGTCGATGTTTTGATAAAATAAAGGCGACACAATGGTTTTGTGTCACCTTTAGTTAATTGCGACGCAATAGGTGTTTTACTTCGTTTAGTGTTGCATATTCACATCGCGCATTTAGTGTCGCATATCCATGACTTATCCATTCGACAATATTTTTTTCAGAGAATATAAATGAGGCATTCAATACAAGTTTTTTTTTTTTTTTTGTAAATGGCATTCAATACAAGTTGGTAGACATATCGTTGACCAATTTGAATTTAAACACACTTTTAGCGACAATGTTCGTCGCCTTTAGCAAAATGGACAGGTGGCAACGCAAGCGTCGCGACTATATAGATTTTTTGTCCCACATCTGAATTATTTTTCGCTAAATTTAAATATATAAATTAAAGTTTAAATAATGAACATTGTTTTTATTTAATTAATGTAATATTAATTGTTTATTGAACATATTCATTTAAATTTATATGATCTTTTATTGATTAATTTTTAAAATTTATATCTTATAGTTTTATTTATTATTGTGTTTTCTATTTTTGGTGAATAAATTAAGGCTCTTCTGATATATGTATATATATATATATGCTAGCTAAAAGAATATACATATATATATACAAAACAATATTCGACGAAATATATAAAATATTTTTATTCATATTACACAAACATGTTTACATATATAAATAATCTATATGCATCTCGAGCATATCATCAGGTTTACATTTAATTCTGCAGATCTCGTCAAATGCAAAATAACCGAGGGAGTAGAAGAAGAAATGGATCCCTTGTCCAAGTATTAATTGATTGACGTTCTTTGACCGGACAAGGAATCGCAGTGTACTAACAATAAAACATTTGATCTCTAGAGCTAGGTGAACTACCCGAGGAATAAATCAATGTTTGAAGTGGTCGAACACCTAAAAGAATATAAAGATAATAAATATTTCATCATTTGCTTCTATTTTGAAATAATTTCAATTAATTCAGAGATAAACGAAGAAGAATATCTAAAGAAATAAAAAAAAATTTCCAACAATCAACACATGCATAGTTGGATGTTTTTTCCTTTCGTCGAAGAATATTTCATTCTTTCCTTTTATTTTGAAATAATTTCAGCTAAATAATTTGGCATAATAGCTTAAACTATTTCAAAATAGAGGGCAAGATATATATATATATATATATGTAAAAGAGAGAAAAAGATCATGAAATGTGGATTGTTAACGTGAAGATGTGCTTATTTATAGATAGATAATGGTAGGTGCAAATTAAATGTTAGTAGGTTGGAATTAATATGTTTAATTTTGGCAATATCCTTTATTTGGCGATGCTAGCATCGCAATTTGGGAGTTATTGGCGTCACTAGAATCACATATTTGAACGTTATTGCAATTTGGATATTGTTGATTTTTTTTTTCTTTTCTGAATAATGTTTCTTTTATAATAATAGATGAATTTATTACAAGTACTTCAATATGTTATAAATAAACTGATCAATCAATTAGCACTTACATAAGTTTTTCAAAGACAATATAATTTAACTATTTTATTAAATATTGTAATTTAGTGTATTATTGTTGCGATAAACAAGCTATAAATTAAGGGAGAATCGAATGGTAGGTGCAAATTAAATGTTAGTAGCAGCGAATTAAGTACGTGTGAATTAATTTTTAGTGTGATATGAGTTAAATACCGAAGCATGCATGTTAGTCCAAATACCTTTTAATATGATTAATTTTCCTCATTCTTTTAGAAAATGTGACACTAGCATCGCCAATATGAAAAAATGCGACACTGGTGTCGCCAATTCTCCTTTCAAAATGAAGAAACGGCGACACTAGTGTCGCTATAAGTGTCAACACTTGTCCAATGGGTGTCGCTGAATGTGTTTACAGTGTACATTTTTCGCAACACTTTTCTAATGAGCGTCGCAAATGTATTTGGCGCACATACTTTTCGCGATACTTACCAAATGCATGTCGCCTAATATGCTTCACGCCAGATTGTTCGCGACAATCTGTTATGTTCAACTTCAGTGGTATAGTCCAATTTTTTTCTTGAGAGAATCTTATAGTCAAATTGACCCAAATTTCTTTATAGGAAATATGATGGTAATAACATGTTAAAGCAACATAATTGGAATCTATGCGCACTGTTAGTGAACAACATGAATTTATTAAGTTCCTTTCAAGAAATTCTAAGCAAGTACTTTTCAAATGCCAGCGAGCAAATATAAATGAATACACTAGCTAGTTCGTTTGCACTGCACGATTAGACATGAATTTATGCACACATGTGGTTTCAGGCTTTCATGAAAGCCAAATAAAATATTAGGCAATTATATGAAAATGAAATAATTCAAGTAAACCTTGATGTCGTGCCATTTGGTATCTAATGGCGAGCGAAGCAGTACTGTTGAAAACAAAGAGTGTACTGCATCAAAAAGTTTAGAGACTATAGTATAGCCGTTATGGTTTGATAATAAATTGTAGATATACACGGCTTTTTGCTTCTGTTTCTCTTAGATGGCGTTAAACTGTTGATGCAAAAATGTGCTCAATTGTCTGATGGACCCCATTCTACAGTCCAATAAGACCTCATTCTCGCTGGCAATGGATCTTGCTAGAATTCCCTATTAAATAGCGATAACAGAGAACTAGAAAGTGAGGGGGTACATGTATGCAATGATGAAAATATCGGTATCGACAGAAATATCGAAGGTTTAAAATACAGAAATATCGATGAAAATATCGACAAAATATCGATATCGATAAAAAAAAAGAAAGAAATGACGGAAATTTATAGAAAAATATGGAAATTTTTGATGAAACTTCAGGATATGCTTATTTATTAGATACTTTATCAATTTAACTATAAAAATTGAAAAAATATTGAGTGGAAATCATATTTATCATAATTAAGAGGTTTATAATACTCCCTGATAAAAACAAAATATTATTAATTAAGTAATGAATTATTCATTAATCAGAATAATAATACAAGTACATGATTACTTAAATATAAGTCAATACCACATAGAATTTCTTGGTGGTTGAAAATTTTCACTATCTTCCTCATCCTCATTTCTAGTTGTGTATTGAGAGAAATATTGATCAAAAGACATTTCTCCTTGATAATTTTGCATGTAATTGTTAACATGCCAACCATATGGATTTAATATTTCATGTGAGTGTCTTTGCTGATAGTCATCATATGGATATGATGTTAATTGGCTTTGTTTATAACTACTAACCCCTGATGGTTGAGTTTGAGAATGTATCCATGAGTTATTACTTGATGACATTCCATAACCATCCATGAAATAAGGGTTATAGTCACCTTCAATTCTCATTGATCCAAAATTTGTAGAAAAAGATTCATCTTCTTGTTGTGAAATAAGGGTCATTGTTTTTTTTATTGAAGACTAAATGATAGATATCTGATTCTTTCACGTGAGCAATAATATTGGTAGAAAAAATTATTACAATATAAAAAAATAATACAATTTTATAATTGTAGATAATTTACGTGATAAATCATATAAGTTATATGATTAGATGATGTGAGTTTTAAACTTATAATCAAATAATTTTTTTAACTTGTTGAAAATTAAAACCAAAATAATCTTCTTCTTTTTTAATTATAACTATTTTTTTATTTTAAAATTGTAATAATTGTTTTACATTTTTTTAATTGTTTCAAGTTTGCTTTTAAATTCCAATTCGTCTAATTATATTTTAACTTAAAATATATCATCAATAAATAATTATAATTTAAAAATGCTCAAATATTTATAAAAATATATCATATTTTTAAATTTTAACAATCTAAATTTTCCTGGAAATTATGAAAATTTTGACTAATTTGTGAAGCAATTACCATGGAAATTTCGACGGAAATATCGCGGAAATATCGGAGAAATATCAGAAATTTCTATGGAAATTATGAAAATTTTCACTAGTTTGTGAAACAATTACTATGGAAATATCGACGGAAATATCGGAGAAATATCGGCGAAATATCAAAAATTTCGACGAAAATTATAGAAATTTTACCCGTTTTGCTTTTTGGATGGAATTTTTTTCGGTGTGTAGAAAAAACATAAATTTCGCCGATTTTTTCGATTTTTTCACCTATGCATGCATGGTACTGGCCAAAAGCATTACGGCACTCAAGTTAGTATTATAGTTAATGAACTGAATAAAAAAATAAGTTAATTTATGATCATTTAGGGAAGGGTTTAGATAATGGAGGATGCCCATTAAGAAAAATAATCAGAGGAGAAAGAAGAATATGAGCCTCCGACGAGGAGGAGCCCTCCATTACTACAAGGTTTTACCTCTTTTTTATAATAGTTTAGGAGTACATACACTACACATGGCATACAGGTGTCATAAGGTGGCATGTGTGTTATTGGATGCTCTCCTTGTGTGTTTGTGTGGCCACGCGTGGCCATGTAAAATTTGATCCATACAGTAAATGTATTGAAATGCATTTAGTTGTAATATTAATTTACTCAACTTTTCAAAAGCCATGTAATTGCAAGGATGACTATACATTTAAAATGAATAATTTCACGTGAATTAGCCTTCAACTAATGAGTAAGGGAATAATTAATCTCACACGAATTAGCCTTAAACTAATGTATAAGGAATAATTAATTTCACTTGAACTGGCCTTAAGCTAATGAGGAAGGAAGAATTCCACGTTAATTGTTGTAGCCTTAATACAAAAACTAAAGGGGGAAAAAATAAAAATAAAATACTGAATTGTACTGGTTCCAGAAGCAAAATTGCATGTGGGTTTTCATATATGTTACTTTTTCTTGGGTTTTTAAGTGATTTAGATTTTGAATCTGCATACTTTTGGTGACCAGGAATTGAATTGTATTCAGATGCATCTGATGATGCTTTCATATCGGACTTCAATTCTTTGGATTCCTTATTTTTAAAGCTAATTGATCACCCTAGACCAATCCAACCAGCTAAATTAAATAAAAATAAAAATAAAATTGAATATACAATTCAAAAGATCCAAAATTACTGGTCCCATTAGAACTTTTAACAGGAAAAATGAAATCTGTAATAATAATAATAATAAAAAGAACACTATAATTTAAAAAACAAGAACATCATATTTATGATGTAATTCTTGATAGAATTTTGATAGCGATAAATGTTTTCGTATGCAAAGATAAGACTTTTCTTTACATTTTAATTAGCTAAGCTTGTTATTGTTGATTTTGTAGCCGCAGCCTGGCCGGCCGAAATATTAGACTACCTATCTCAGTAAAGTTTTACCATTAAAATTTTGACAAGTAGCAAATATAATTGATATGAAAATTTAAAAACAACAAAAAATCAAAATAGAAAAATCATTGTCTTGGAAAAAAGATATTAAAATGAGGAAAAATTATTTTTAGGTCCTAAAAGTTAAAACAAAAAATTAAAAGATCAATAAATTGGAGAAAAACATTAAACAAAGATTAATTTTATATGGGGAAAAAATTATTTGAAGGGATTTTTAAGTGGCAAAATTAGAAAACAATTAAAGACATCAAAATATTGGAAAAAAATGATTTTGTTATTTTAAAATCCACGTCAATCATTTTTGCTACTTGTCAAAATTTTAATAGAAAAACTTTACAGAGGTAGATGGTCCAGCATATGCAATATGCACGTTCTCTTAATTATAAATACTTACTCGGCGTATGCAATACGTACGTTCTCTTTATAAATACTTACTTTGGAACTAAAAATGTTCAATAAAAACATTAATTATCTGCAGCCATTGCACTTGCACTTGCAACTTTTACTTTACATATGCACCAAAAAATAAAAACTTACCAAAAACTTTAGCTTGACATTAACATTTTTAGAAGACAACTTGAAAAATACTATTTGTTGGTAACCAATGGAACATAAGCTATGTGACATTTTATAAAGTTACTATTAAATGGTTCGCTTTCTTTTATTAGGAATCTAGCATTAAAAAATAAAATAATATTAAATATTTTTAATTAAAATTTATCACATATAATTATGATGACAAATTATAAAGCTCTTTTAAATAATATATAGTGACTATTACATAAATTATTTAACCTCAATATAGTTAAACGAGGACATTAATTTATTATATATATACATAATTTTTACATAGTAAAAATGTGATAAATATTTTATGATAAAAAAAATTTATGTAGCAAATCATGTTAGCCATATTAATTATAATATAGTAATGAACTCGATAAGGACTAAAAAATTATTAATTAAATTTTAAAAATATCCATTATAACATTGTTCAGTGGGTCCTATGCAATGTGACAAGATGTTACTTCCCCATTTAGGTATTATTAAAAAAGAAAATTAAATGATGTGGCTTAATTTAGTGACCTAGCTTACCATATAGGCTATCATTATTAAAAGGTCATTACTGTGTCCTTACTGTATCATATATATATATATTTATATATGTATATATATATTTATATATGTCTATTAGGGATTTAGATATATCCTTCCATTAAAATTTTGACAGGTTGCAAATATAGTCCATATGAAAATTTTAAAATAAGGAAATAAAAATAGAAAAATTATTGTATTGAGAAAGAAATATTAAAATGGGGAAAAATTATTTTTAGGTCCTAAAAATTAAAAAAATTAAAAGATTAATAAATTGGAGAATAAAATTAAACAAATAGGAATTTTTATCTGGGGAAAAAATTTGAATTGAGGGGATTTTTAAGGACCAAAAATAGAAAAAAATCAAAACATTAAATTGAAAAAAATAATTTGGTTATTTTAAAATCTACATCAATCATTTTTGCCCCTTGTCAAAATTTTAATGGAAAGATTTTGTAGAGGTAGGTGGTCCAAAGATCTGACAAAGGCCACCCATAATTTGTGTGGATTTAGGTCCTAAAAATTGAAAAAGTTATCTCTTGTTACTCTTGGTGGTCCAAAGATCTCTTATTGATGACAATAGTTATCTTTAACTATCATATGCTTGAAAGTTCTCTAGTTATATGCAACAACTGCTCATGCTACATCAAAGCTGCAATCCCAGAAATTATAGACCCCATCATCTAAAAATAAATTCTAAAGCAATGATGTCTCTTCAAACATCTAAAAATAAATTCTAAAGCAACGATGTCCCTTCAAACATCCCACAATGCCACCAGACCTCTTCTCTAAAGAAAAATTAAAAGCTAAATGATTTTTCATTTATTCTATTTATATATGATTATGTTTTATTATTTGTTGTGGTGCTACAGATATTTCATATATGTATACATATACATATGCATACCGCTTTCACGAGCCAAGAAGTACTGTTCAAAACAAAGAATGTATTGAATTAAAAAGTTTAGAGACCATTGTAGAGCAGTTATGGTTTGATAATAAACTGTAGATATACATGACTTTTTGCTTCTGTTTCTCATAGATGATGCTAAACTGTTGATGCAAAAATGTGCTCAACTGTCTAATGGACTCCATTCTACAATTCGATAAAACTTCTTTCTCGCTGACAATAGATCTTGTTGAAATTCCCTATTAAATAGCAATAATAGAGAACTAAGAGTGAGGAGGTACAAGTGTGGTACTGATTAAAAATATTCTGACATTCAGGTTAATATTATTGTTAATGTACTGAATAAAAATAAATTAAGTATAAGTTAATTTATGATCATTTAGGGAAGGGTTTAGATAATGGAAGATGCCCATTAAAAAGAATAACCAAAGGAGAAAGAAGAAGATGAACCTGACGAGGAAGAGGAGCCCCCCATTACTACCAGGTTTTACCTCCTTTTTATAATAATCACATACAGGTGTTATAATTAAGGTGGCAAGTGTATCGTTGGATGTTCTTCTCATGTGTTTGTGTGGCTACGCGTGGCTATGTAAAAATTGAACCAAAATTATTAATTATTTAAATTAATTGTACTGATATTTTTATTCACAAATTAAATTTTAAAAAGTATGAATATCTATTTAACTGTAATATTAATGTACTCAACTTTTTAGCTGCTTGAAAAACAAAAGCCTCGTAATTGCAAAGATGACTATATATTTAAAATGAATAATTTCAGGTGAATTAGCCGTAAACTAATGGGTAAGGGAATAATTAATCTCACACGAATTAGCCTTAAACTAATGTGTAAGGAATAATTTAATTTAACTTGAATCGGCTTTAAGCTAATGAGCAAGGAAAAATTACACGTTAATTGTTGTAGCAGCAATACAAAAACTAAAGGGGGAAAAAAAACAAAATAAATACTATATACTATGATATTTCATTGGGTAATAATTAATATTGTACACCTTCACTATCTAATTATTCAATACAATTTCCAGCCTCTGCGGAAAAAGACACTTGACATAATTCAAAAAAAAAGGACACATGACATAGATAACATATAATATATATGCACAATATGATATAAATAACTTATCAGATGTGATCGACGCATTTAACACATGTAGATCCAATTCTTAAAAAAAAAATTTAATAATTATAACAATTACTGAATTGTACTGGTTCCAGAAGCAAAATTGCATGTGGGTTTTTGTATATGTCACTTTTTTCTTGGATTTTTAAGCGATGTAGATTTTGAATCTGAATTTTTTTGGTGATCAGGAATTAAATTGTATTCAGATGCATCTGATGATGCTTTCATCGGGCTTCAATTCTTTGGATTTTTTTTATTTTTAAAGCTAATTGACCTTTGCGTAACCATTTTACCAGACCCAATCTTGGGCATTAATTTAATTGTTACTGTTTCTGAATCTTCGTTGTTGAAGCTAGATATGTTTTCAAGACACTAGCTCTTCATCTTTTCCTTAATTGGAGGCTCATTGACCTCATGAGGACGGCATTGAAGGTGTCTGTAAAATTAAAAATCTTCTGCTTCAGAATTTCCTTCCACGCGGATAAGAGTAAAGAAAGAAACAGACCCATATGTACATTTTATACCAACACCTAAAAGTAGATTTCAATTTGCAACTCAGTGATGACTTCAACTGTTAAATATATATGGAGCACAGTGATGTTGTTTGTTTTTTAAAAGTATAGAGAGTATTCTCACCAATTTGAAAGGTTAGGGCCAGAATGCTACATGCCCAATAGTACAGGGGCAACAGTGGATTAAAGCTTTAAAAATTTTGGAATCTTAAAATTAATTTTACAAAATTATAAATATATATATATATATATATAATTTTGCAAAAAGGAAAAGCACAAGTCATTTAAATGCAGTTTAGCTTTACTAGAGTATTTAGATTGTCAAATAGAAAGGAGAATTAAAGCTAGAGATGTAGATGATTTATTAGAAAAAAGATGCTTTTATTACATGTCATTTTCATAATTTACTCTTTCCCATAACCTCTCATACCAGACCAATCAATCGCAATATCGGGCATATTGGAATGAAAAGAGGAGTGATGCTTCCTTCCTAGCACGGGACACCGAATAAGACAACTTAGATCAGAATAGCCTTCACAGAAATGTTCTAACGTAGAGTAGAATTCAACATTGAAGAGATTAGTTGAAAACAATAAGAAGATGGGAGCCTAATTCCAATACAGTAGGAGTTTATCAGTGCAAGTCAGCTCAACAACGTGATTGATGAGTTGGTACGCAGATTCGGTGCTTGTGTTCCATGCCCGCTGATGGAGATGAAGTCATAGTTACCGTTGCTTAAGTTTAAATTCTATTGGCTGTTACTTTTTGTTTTGTAAACGACAACATTTTGTTTAAATGTTTTAAGTTTTAGTTTTGTGTTTAGAACGATGTCATTCTGCGTCTGTAAGCTCGGCAACGTGGCATCGAAGATATGGCCCCATCATTGGATTGATATTCGTATCTTCACAGTTATCCACGTGGCAAGAGTTAGTTAGGAATTTGTCTGGTTGTCGGCTGCATCACTAAAGTAACGTGATCGGCCTCATAGGCGACTGTTTTTTTGCAATTTACAGTTTTCCTCCATTTTTGTAAAGCTTGGACAAGCTTTGAGAAATTAAAGAGAAAAAGACCATTTTACGTTTTCAGTTATTAAGCAAGCATTTTAGCTTGCTTTGTTTAGGTTTCGATTCTCTGTTTACTAACTTCCTACGTCAATTGGTATCAGAGCTCCGGTGAGACTCCGTGAGCTGATGTCAAACTCCGGTGAAGGAAGCAACCGTGTCGCTACAGAAGACCAAGACATGAAGGCCTTAAGGGCAACCATGGTGAGCATGGAGCATAAGTTGGATACACTTATCGGTGAGATCCGTAAACTTTGCTCTACGATTGCTAATGGAACAGGAATGAATCTGAGTGTTGGTAGAATGCGTGATCAAGATACTTCTTGCATTCGCCCACCGACAACCCAGCCATCCCTCCACAGTCGAACCCCCCCCCCCCATACAACTCCAGAAGTGGAAGCCTTTCTGTTTCCCCAACGCCCCCGCTTACCACAACCATTTGTTCCCCAACGCCGGCCCCCCAATCAATTTATTCCAAATTCTGACTCCGAGGATGATGGTGAATTCTTTGATGAAACTGCCCAACCACCAACCCCATTTGGTCACACTAACCGATATGGACCTCAAAATCATATGTCCAACTTTAAGATCAAAGTGGACATACTCATGTTTGATGGCCATCTAGGTATTGAGGAGCTTTTGGATTGGCTAACTTCCATCGAGACCTTCTTCGAATATATGGAAGTCCCCGAGGATAAGAAGGTCAAGCTCATTGCCTACAAGCTCAAAGGAGGAGCTTCAGCATGGTGGGAGCAACTCACTAGTAATCGAAGGAGGCAAGGCAAATGACCAATTAAGACCTGGCAAAAGATGAGAAAACTACTCAGAGCCAGATTCCTCCCTGCTGACTACAATCGCATCCTGTTCCAAAAATATCATCAATGCTCTCAAGCCACTCGAAGCATTGATACCTACACTGAGGAGTTCTGTCGACTCAGTGCCAGAAATAACCTCAATGAAACTGAGGAGCAGCTTGTTTCAAGGTATGTGACTGGATTGTCTTTTCCAATTCAAGAAAGATTAGAGTTGAGCCCTATCTGGTCATTAGATGAGGCTATTAGCTTTGCTCATAACGTTGAAAGGCAGTTACACAGAGGAGCAAACAAAACCCCCTCCAAGTGGAAGTCTATGACAGACCTCTACAGTGACTAACCAAAGCCCACACTCCCTCAACCATTTCCAAAACAAGCAGATCTGTAGCTAAAACAACAACCTAGACCCCCAAAACCCTTACCATAAGCCTTTCCCAATAAAGTGCTATAGGTGTAACATGCCTGGTCATAAATACAATGAATGCCCCTAGAGGAAGACCCTTAACTATGTGGACAATGCTGAGTCCATTGCAAGCGAGGCAGGGGAGTTTGAGGATGCTGAAGGGGGGATTGAAGATGAAGTGGTTGAGCTAGTTCCTGAAGATTGTGGAGAACCCTTACTGTGCATAGTTCAAAGACTGATGTTCTCTCCTAAACAACCACAAGAACAACAGAGACATTTGATCTTCAAAACCAAGTGCATAGTGGAAGGAAAAGTGTATGAAGTCATCATTGACAGTGGCAGCAGTGAGAACATTGTCTCCAAAACTCTGGTTAAGGTGTTAAATCTGAAAACAATGAAGCATCTCAGCCCTTATTCCATTGGGTGGATTAAGAAGGGAAATGAAGTAAAGGTCACAGAGATATGCAAAATTCAATTCAGCATAGGGAAGCATTACAAAGATGAGCTAGTGTGTGATGTGTTGGAGATAGATGCATGCCACCTTCTCCTAGGGAGGCCCTGGCAATTTGACAACAAGGTTATGCACAATAGGGCAAACAACACTTATGCTTTCCATTGGAATCACAGAAAAATAGTACTTCTTCCATCCAAACTACCTCAGGACACCATCCAACCACCCAAACCCCACTTGCCTACTTCAAAACCTACCCTCATCACTATTTATGGCACCAAATTCCAACAAGAAATTAAACAATGCCATAACCTATTTGCCCTCATTGCCACTGCTCAAGTTCCCACCCACACAGAAGCTAACAAACCTCCATTTCCACCTAGCATTCAACACCTCCTCACTAGATTTAAGGCCATTGCCCCCCAAGACCTACCAAATTGCCTACCCCCACTTAGGAACATCCAACATCAGATAGATTTTATCCCTGGAGCCTCAATCCCAAATCTGCCCCATTACAGGATGAACCCTAAAGAAAGTCAAGTTTTACAAGAAATTGTTGATGACTTGCTTTAGAAACACCTAATCCGGATTAGCTTGAGTCCCTGTGCTGTTCCTGCCCTCTTGGTTTCCAAGAAGGATTGAAGCTGGAGGATGTGTGTAGACAGTCGAGCTGTCAACAAGATCACTGTTAAGTACAACGTCCCCACTCCCAGAATTAAAGATATGCTTGACAAATTGGGAGGCTCTAAGCTATTCTCCAAGTTGGACCTCAAGAGTGGCTACCACCAAATCAGACTCGGACCAGGAGATGAGTGGAAAACAGCATTCAAGACCCCAGAGGGCCTCTATGAGTGGCAAGTTATGCCATTTGGTCTCTGCAATGCCCCCAGCACCTTTATGAGGTTAATGAATGAGATTTTAAAACCTTTTATTGGTAGATTCGTGGTGGTTTATTTCGATGACATCCTCATCTACAGCCAGGACACAGACCAACACCTAAATCACCTTGCTCAAGTGTTTTAGGTATTACAATCCAATCAACTCTATCTTAATTTAAAGAAATGTGATTTTCTGAGCAGTGAACTACTTTTCTTGGGATTTATAATCAATGGAGAGGGCATCAAAACTGACCCTACAAAGGTCAAGGAAATTAAAGATTGGAAGACCCTTTCTACCATCACTGAGGTCAGAAGCTTTCATGGCCTAGCAACCTTTTACAGGAGATTCATCAAGGGATTCAACACCATAGCAGGGCCTATTACTGATTACTTGAATAAGGGCAAATTTAATTGGGGTTCTCCTCAGACAGAGAGCTTCACCCTGCTAAAACAAAAACTCAGTGAGGCTCCAGTCCTTGCTCTCCTTGTCTTTGATAAAGTCTTTGAGCTGGAAACAGATGCCTCCAAGACTGGCATAGGTGCTGTGCTTACTCAAGAGGGTTGACCTATTGAATTTTTCAGTGAAAAACTCAGTGAAGCTAGGCAGAGATGGTCTACTTATGTGCAAGAGTTGTATGCACTGGTTCAAGCTTTTAAACACTGGGAGCACTATCTTATACCTAAACAGTTCATCATCCATAGTGATCACAAAGCTCTCCAATTCATTCAATCCCAAAAGAGGATTGATGCAGCCCATGCTCGATGGATTGAAACAATTCAGAAATTCCCCTATGTGTTCAAGCACAAGGCTAGAGCTTTGAACAAAGTAGCAGATGCTTTGATTAGGAAAACATACCTATTAACCACTATGCATGCTCAACTCATCAGTTTTGACTCAATCAAAGATTAGTATAGAGAGGATCCAGACTTTGCTCCCATCTGGCAGAAATGTGAATGGCATGAACCAGTGGGAACTTTCCACATCCACGATGGTTTTCTCTTCAAAAAGGACTTACTCTGTATTCCTCAGGGCTCTCTCAGGCTCCAATTGATTCAGGAACTGCATGCGGGGGGCCTCTCAGCTCACACAGGCCGAGACAAAACAATTACACTCATGGAAGATAGGTTCTACTGGCCACACCTAAAGAAGGATGTCTCTCAATTCATTCAAAGGTGCATTGTGCGTTAAACAGTGAAGGGTCACTCCCAAAATACTGGTCTTTACACCCCTTTTCCTATACCACACAACATTTGGGAAGACATCTTCATGGATTTCATCCTTGGTCTCCCCAGAACCCAAAAACAACATGATTCTATCTTGGTTGTCGTGGATCGTTTTTCCAAAATGGCACACTTCTTACCCTGCAAGAAGACCAGTGATGCATCTCATGTAGCTAAGTTGTTTTTTCAAGATGTGGTTCGCCTACATGGAGCCCCAAAGTCAATCACCTCTTACCGAGATGTCAAATTTATGAGTCATTTTTGGAAAAGTCTGTGGTATCATTTCAACACCACCCTTCGGTTCAACAATGCTTACCACCCGCAGACTGACGGTCAGACTGAAGTGGTAAATTGTACATTGGAAAATATGCTAAGGTGTTTGGTTGGCAGCAAACCAAAACAGTGGGATCTCGTACTTGGTCAGGCTGAATTTGCATATAATAGCATGACCAATGGTTCCACTGGTCTCTCACCATTCGCTATCGTCTACATTAAGGTGCCTAACCTTACTACTGATATCAACAAAGACTCCACCGAAGGAAACCAGGATGCAAAGGATTTAACTCAGAAAATCTCATCTGTTCATCAACTGGTGACACGAGCTCTGGAAAAGTCCAATCATAACTATAAAGCATCTGCAAATGTCCATCGGTGTCATATAGTCTTCAATGTCGGCAATCTTGTCATGGTTTACCTTCGCAAAAAGCGTTTTCCAGCGGGTACTTACCACAAATTACAGAGTAGGAAAATTGGCCCTTTGCCTATTCTTAAGAAACTCGGAGACAATGCCTATGTCATCGACCTGCCTCTAGATTTACACATCTCACCAACCTTTAATGTTTTGGACCTGTTTGATATTTATCCTCCCGATGATGCCCCAACATTTCCATCCTCGCTGGAGGACGAGCTCTCAACGGGTGGGAAGGAATGATGGAGATGAAGTCATAGTTACCATTGCTCAAGTTTAAATTCTATTGTCTGTTACTTTTTGTTTTGTAAACGACAGCGTTTTGTTTAAATGTTTTAAGTTTTAGTTTTGTGTTTAGAA
Organism: Ochetophila trinervis; assembly: GCA_003254975.1. NCBI lineage: Eukaryota > Viridiplantae > Streptophyta > Magnoliopsida > Rosales > Rhamnaceae > Ochetophila > Ochetophila trinervis. The sequence continues at coordinate 193,420 of QANX01001394.1, forward strand.
CGATGTCGTTCTGCGTTTGTAAGCTCGGCAACATGGCATCGAAGATACGGCCCCATCATTGGATTGATATTCGTATCTCCGCGGTTATCCACGTGGCAAGAGTTAGTTAGGAATTTGTCTGGTTGTCGGCTGCATCACTAAAGTAACGTGATCGGCCTCGTAGGTGACAGTTTTTTTGCAATTTACAGTTTTCCTCCATTTTTGTAAAGCTTGGACAAGCTTTGAGAAATTAATGAGAAAAGGACCATTTTACGTTTTCAGTTATTAAGCAAGCATTTTAGCTTGCTTTGTTTAGGTTTCGATTCTCTGTTTACTAACTTCCTACGTCAATTGGTATCAGAGCTTCGGTGAGACTCTGTGAGCTGATGTCAAACTCCGGTGAAGGAAGCAGCCGTGTCGCTGCAGAAGACCAGGACATGAAGGCCTTAAGGGCAACCATGGTGAGCATGGAGCATAAGTTAGGTTCTGATTCTCTGTTTACTTACTTCCTACGTCACCAGCTCTAAGCACATAGAAATTGAGTACCACTTCGTTCACCCTTCCCTGTCTCACTGGGCTGTGCCTAACCAAAGTAACTGTCGGCCGTTCTATTTTATCATTCCATGCATAGAATGATAGAACATATGAAATGGATGGGTGTGGTCAGGTCGTTGCTAACGAATGGTGGGTTTGAAAACTCAATAACTACATAAAACAATAAACAAAAAAAAACACGCGTATATAACAAGCCAAAAATGAGCACAAAAAGAGGCAGACTTAAATGTGAATGGTAAAGAAAATTTAAAAAAAAAATAATAATTAATGGCCCATTTCGTATTTTTTGGAAGAAATGGTATTTGAACCTGGTTTGTTAAAAGTTATGTATTTTCAAAGTAATATAGTAATTTTAAGATTCTTCGTAGCTATATAAACATCTCAAAATTGGGTTAACTTCAACAAATTATCAGGAACAATAACGAAAGGCAATATGGAGAGAGTAAAGAGTTTACACGCCTCAATATAGATTTAGTTGATGATCAACGAAATGCAACTGAGCTTCTTCGTGCTCAAGCTCACATTTGGAACCATATTTTCAGCTTCATTAAAGCTTGGTCTCTCAAATTGGCTGTTCAACTTGGTATCCCTAATACCATCCATTCCTATGGAAAACCTATTACAATTTCTCAACTTATTTCTTCATTACCACTTATCCATCCAAAAAAAACCCCTCATGTCTATCACCTTATGCGAATCTTGGTCCATTCCGGCTTCTTTTCGATCCAAAAAGCCGGCGAAAATGATGAAGAAGAAGGTTATGTTCTCACAATTTCTTCAAAACTCTTTCTTAAGGAGAATCCCTTGAGTGTCACACCCTTTTTGATGGCATTGTTGGATCCTATTGTGACTCAGTCGTGGAACCATCTTAGCACTTGGTTCCAAAATGACAAGCCTATGCCGTTTGATACGGTTCAAGGAGTGCCTTTTTGGGAATATACCAGCAATGACACGAAGTTCAGTGCCGCCTTCAACGATTCCATGGCTAGCGATGCTCGTCTGGTCTCGACAGTGGTGATCGATATGTGTAAAGATGTATTTGAGGGATTGGAATCTTTGGTTGATGTCAGTGGAGGAATTGGAGCTGTTGCCAAGGCCATTGCTAATGCATTTCCTAATACTGAATGCACTGTGTTTGATCTACCACATGTTGTTGCAGATTTGCAAGGAACCAAAAATTTGAAGTATATTGGAGGCCAAATGTTTGAGGCTGTTCTTACTCATCAAATTTTATTTTATTTTATTTTATTTTTTGTATTTTATGGTGTGTAGACCAAATTTTTCATTAAAGGTATTACTATATTAGAAAAGTTTTACCATTAAAATATGAAAAAAAAATTTAGATTGTTATTCGACTATCTATCTCAGTAAAGTTTTACTATTAAAATTTTTACAAGTAGCAAATATAGTTGATATGAAAATTTTAAAATAACAAAATCAAACAGAAAAATCATTGTACTGGAAAAAAATATTAAAATGAGGAAAATTTAATTTTAGGTCCTAAAATATAAAACAAAAAATTAAAAGATTAATAAATTGGAAAAAAAAAATAGACAAAGAGGAATTTAATATGGGGAAAAATTATTTGAAGGGATTTTTAAGTAAAAAAACAAAAAAACAAATGAAGACATTAAATTGGAAAAAAAACATTTTGTTATTTTAAAATCCGAATCAATCATTTTTGTTATTTGTCAAAATTTTAATTGAAAACTGTGTAAAAATAGGCTGTCCACCTTTATATGGCATATGCAGTATGCACGTTCTCTTTATAAATACTTACTTTGGAATTAGAAATGTTCAATAAAAACATTAGTTAACTACAGCTGTTGCACTTGCAACTTTAGCTTGACATTAACATTTTAATAAGACAACTAAAAAAATGCTATTTCTCACTACTTGTAAATTTATCACCAGTAAGATTTACATGCTATGTGGTATTTTATGTAGTTACTATTAAATGATTCACTTTTCTTTGTTAGGAATCTAGCATCAAAAAATAAAATATTATTAAATATTTTCAATTAAAATTTATCACATAAATTGCGGTCCCACTGGTTGTTATGGTAACAAATTGTAAAGCTCTTTTAAATAATATACAGTGACTATTACAAAAATTATTTAAACTCAATATGACCAAAAGAGGGCATTAATTTATTATATATATATATATAATTTTGATATAGTAAAGATGCAATAAAAATTTTATAGTAAGAATAGTCAATGGAGCAAATTATGCTATCCATGTTAATTTTAATATAGTAAAGAGACGATAAAAATTATTAATTATTAATTAAATTTTAAAAAAATATCCAACGAATTATTTATAACTATTTTCAGTGGATCCTATGCAAATGTGACGGATTGCTACTTCCTCATTTAGGTATTATTAAAGAAAAGCAAAATAAATTTAAATGATAGTGACTTAATTTAGATGAGGTAGCTTGTCTCACAGGCTATCGTTAAAATAAAGTAATGACTGTCATTACTATATCGGAAATATATATCTATATATATCAGAGCTGATATGAAGAGCACCAGCCAAATTGCCGCCCACATATGAAGAGCGCCAGCCAAAACGTGCGTTTTGGCTTAATGAAACGCACGTTTTGGCTTTTCATATATGAAGAGCGCCTGGGCTGCGCAAAACGTGCGTTTTGCCTTGATGAACTGTGCGTTTCATCAATTCTCATCTGCATCGGGGGAGTTTTCTTCATCTTCAGAGGGGGAGGGGATTTGGGGCTTAGGGCAGCGGCAGCACACCAGCTTCGTCTTCTTCGTCGAGCAGCAGCTTCCATCGCACCAGCTTCCGTCGAACCATCGCAGCAGCCCAGTCGCACCAGCACGCCGTCGAACCAGGACCCTGTCGCGCCACCGTTGCAGCAGCTTCAGCTTCCAGTCGGCCCAGCAGCTCAGTCGCACCAGCACCCCGTCGCACTAGCACCACCATTGCCGTCGCAGCTTCAGCTTCCAGTCGCCACTGTCTGATTAAAAGGTACGGTTACGGTTCTCTAACTATTTTGCTTCCTAAAATTTCCACTTTTCGTTTCGATTTTGATTGTTATTGAATTGGAATTTTTTGTATTGATTGTGTTTCTGAATTTATTGTTTTAATTTCGTGGACTTTAATTTCATGCTTCCGGTCTAAATTGATTGTTTTAATTGGAATTTCGTGGACTTTAATTTCATGCTTCCAGTCTAAAATTTCATGCTTCCGGTCTGAATTGATTGTTTTAATTTCTGTTTACAATATTAGTTATGTTGAGGAAAAGTAAAATATAACAAAGAAATTTACAAGAAAACATGGGAAAATGTATTCTCACAGTAGCAGAAGCCCAAAGCCATGCTCTAAAAGTTTGAAGGCGAGGCTTAAGGTTAAGTTCTTTCATTAGCGCATTAGCCTTTTTCCACTCCATTTCAGCTTTCAAGATGGCCTTTTCTGCAGCCCAGATTGCATCATCCACCTAGCAGCCACATTACTCTTCAGAAACCATTTGAATCCAACACTATAAAAATCATATAAATTATAATTCCTAATTAGAGATAAGAAAACCTAACCTAAGAAACACATTAAAAGTACATGATCATGATCAGAAACTGAACTTGCAATGCTTGTTTCTCAAATTCGCCAAAAGTTGCAAGAATGTCATAACATTGTGGCAAATTCATCATATAAGGATACCACATCGAACTCCTTCCTTTTTGCATTTCATATAATAAGCAAACTGAATTGATTATTTTAATTGGAATTTGGTGCGAAAATATTCTGCTTCCGCTGGTTTCATTCACAACGAAATCCAAATAGAAAATTTTGGAAATGCAATAATTCTAAGGTAAATATATGAAATTATATATTGTATTGTATTACTATATGAATTTTTTTATGATTGACTATATAAATGTTATATATGCAGGATTGAGTTTATTGTGGATGCTTTTTATGGGACGATGTTATAAATCCCATCAGTGGAAACATGGACAAAACAGAAATGTTGATATATGAATTAACTAGAGTAAGAGATGATGTGCGGGAATTGAATTCCAATGTGAAAGAACTGCTTAAACTTGAAAAAAACCATCATCACATCGTTGTAGAAATTAATAAAAAAAACTCTAATAAAAAAATTTGCTTGTTTTGTTTTTTGGATTGGGAGGTTGCCAATCTAGTTGGGATGTCCCTCCCATTAAACTTTACAAGTAATTCATTCAGATAGCTAACTTAGATATCTAACAAACTCTAATAATCACTAGCTAGCTAATTAACACTTGATATAAGAAAATTACACACAATTAGGTTGAGAAAAAAGAAAACTGCTGCACCTTAGTTACGAACTTTAATTCTAATGTTTGTTTGTAGTTTAATCTCAAAGAGTGAAAATCTCGGTGTCACAGTTCTACCCAAATGGCAAGAAGATATATGTTGACAAGATCAATGGTCATTTTATACGGGATACTGCCCCTGACCGCTCTGATAGACTTGATTCAGGCAATATAGAGGACCATGACCGTCACTGGAGCTATCTGAGGAAGACTCATGCAGATCAAAAATAGTGTCTTCATCACCTGGGATTGCTCTGCAAAGAGAGATTCAAGCTCTGCATCTTTATCATGTCTGGAAGCCAGCTCCATTTGGAGAGTCTGGATAAGTCTAGGAGATTTCTGTGGTTTATTTGGGCATTTCTTAGCAAAGTGACCCCTTTTTCCGCAGATAAAACAGCGATCTGATTGGCTGTCTTTGTCTCCTGGAGGCTTTCGTTTGAAAAAACGAACCTTCTTTTTGAAAGAGGTTCTGAATTTCCTTTTCTAGGGAGCGGAAGAGTACTTCTGAAAATGACGGCTCATTTTTGTAGAGGAGGAACACTTGTTATCTTTGCATTTGATCTGAAGATAAGGTTTCTGGCATAACTTTTCAAACTTAGAACCTCTGCTCATGAATTTCGTCCAGTAAGTATGTTGCTCGCATATTTTTTCCAAGGCAATAAGAGCCTTTTGGTGGATTTCTTCGAGAGTGAGGTGAATAAGACCTTTTTGGTCAGAGGAAACCTCCTTTTCTAATTCAGGCTTGAATGTCATCAGGTAGGGAGGTAATGTAGACTTGCTTAAGTTCAATGCTGTCGAATCCATTAAGAGCATAAAAGAGTTTAGACATTCTTTGGTAGTGAATATCTAAATCCTTTCTTTTTAAAGAACAGCATTTCATGGCAAAATATTCTTTTCTGTTCTGCTGCTCCTGGGGCTGAGACTTCCCTAAAAACTGAAGACGAAGCTCTGCCAGAGCTTGGTTGAGAGGGAAGTTTAAGAACCGGAGCTGTCTGTATTCTCCCAGAGATTGCCACCAGTCTCTAAGAAACCCAACGGTTCTGGATAAGAAATCAACAAGGATGATCCTAGGATTTGCCTCAGGGTGCATAGCTTGATTATCAATCCAGGCAGCAAATTCTTTGAACTTATTATCCCACTGATGAGGGGGAATATCATCAAGGCTAAACCAAAGGCCGGTGTTAGGTTTAGGGAATTCATCAGTTGGCAAAGGCCCTAGAGGGGTGTTAGTTTCCCCAATATCTTCATCTGAAGGGATCTCAACAGTCGGATCAGGAGGAGATTCTTGCCTGGTAGTGCCTGAGGTAGGAGGGTCTGCCATAAGAAGATTAGTGATTTCAACAGGATCACTGTCAGAACTTTCTCCACTATAATCTGTAGTGGCAGATGTTTGTGAAGAATCTTCAGGAAGAAGGGTCTGATGGCTAATGGCCATATGTTGAGGTGGATGTTGGCCAAATGTACCATCATGGGGATATGACAGAGGGGGAGATGGCATCCTTGGTCCAGGTGCAGGCTGCATCCTGGGTCTCGGCGTCAGCCTCCGAGGAGGGGAGGAAGAGAGGTCCTGGGGGAACTTTCTCAAGAGCTCATAAGTCATCGTGGGAGCTGAAGAAGGAGCCAGAGTCGCATAGCTAGACTGCTGGATATTTGAGGATTAGGCCCGAGGATCCTTGTGCTTTACATCATCAGTAATTTGCTGAAGCTGTTTTTGTATCTGTCGAAGTTAGCCTCTTTTTCAAGATATTCTTGGCCAAAAGAGCCCTGGCGGATGAGCCGCTGAAGCTCAGTATGGAGGAAATCTATTTTGCCGAGAAGCTTTAAGTAGAAAGTCTGAAGTTCTTCAGATAAGGAACCAACTTTCTCATCAAGATAGTGAGAATGTCCAACAATATGATCAAGCTTGCCATCTATTCTTTGGAGAGTATCGGTGTTGCTCTGAATGGCAGCAGACTGCCAGTTAAGGACTTCTTCACCAGTGGTGAGAGGAGTTATCTCTCTTGAGGGGGTAACCTTCTTTTGAAGGACAAAGGGCCGAGTAGGAGTAGGGGCCTTGGGGAAGGCTGAAAAGTCTATGTCATAAGAGCTATGGGAAGTTTGGGATCCAAGCATCATACAGGGGACAGGCTGTCCTGTGGGTATATGAGCAGGGATGGACTTACAGCTTTGTCGGAGAAGCTCATGGATAGGTGTCCTCGGGGGAGGAGGAGATTTCATCAAAGGAGTAATCCAGGGGGAGTCTGGATCATCAGAGTGGTGTCTTTTATGATGAGAGACAGGTTTACACCTAGTCACCGGCTTCCTTCTTTCTGGGATATAAGAACCCTAGGCATCTCGATACCGTCATGATCATCAGAATGGTCATTGTGACAGTCACAGTCTGGGTCACATTTTTCTGGGGCAGTATCCCATATAAAATGACCATTGATCTTGTCAACATATATCTTCTTGCCATTTGGGTAGAACTATGACACCGGGATTTTCACTCTTTGAGATTAAACTGCAAACAAACATTAGAATTAAAGTTCGTAACTAAGGTGCAGCAGTTTTCTTTTTTCTCAACCTAATTGTGTGTAATTTGCTTATATCAAGTGTTAATTAGCTAGCTAGTGATTATTAGAGTTTGTTAGATATCTAAGTTAGCTATCTGAATGAATTACTTGTATAGTTTAATGGGAGGGACATCCCAACTAGATTGGCAACCTCCCAATCCAAAAAACAAAACAAGCAAATTTTTTTATTAGAGTTTTTTTTATTAATTTCTACAACGATGTGATGATGGTTTTTTTCAAGTTTAAGCAGTTCTTTCACATTGGAATTCAATTCCCGCACATCATCTCTTACTCTAGTTAATTCATATATCAACATTTCTGTTTTGTCCATGTTTCCACTGATGGGATTTATANAACTTGATTCCTATTTTTCTTTTTGAAATTAATTTGACTGAGAAGACCTTGTCGTCAGCTGCCTTGAAATATTCTTTATGAGGAACTCATTGGTCTTCTGGCAGAACAGAGGGATTCATCATAGTCTTGTGAGCACCAGTGTCCATGTAAGCAATAAGCTTAAAAGGAACATCATATTTGGAGAGTAATAAATCGATCTTAACATTGGGAATTGGTAAAGAAGACTGACCGCTCTGATAGATTTGATTCAGGCAATATAGAGGACCATGACCGTCACTGGAGCTATCTGAGGAAGACTCATGCAGATCAAAAATAGTGTCTTCATCATCCTGGGATTGCTTTGCAAAGAGAGATTCAAGCTCTGCGTCTTTATCATGTCTGGAAGCCAGCTCCATTTGGAGAGTCTAGATAAGTCTAGGAGATTTCTGTGGTTTATTTGGGCATTTCTTAGCAAAGTGACCCCTTTTTCCGCAGATAAAACAGCGATCTGATTGGCTGTCTTTGTCTCCTGGAGGCTTTCGTTTGAAAAAACGAACCTTCTTTTTGAAAGAGGTTCTGAATTTCCTTTTCTAGGGAGCGGAAGAGTACTTCTGAAAATGACGGCTCATTTTTGTAGAGCAGGAACACTTGTTATCTTTGCATTTGATCTGAAGATAAGGTTTCTGGCATAACTTTTCAAACTTAGAACCTCTTCTCATGAATTTCGTCCAGTAAGTATGTTGCTCGCATATTTTTTCCAAGGCAATAAGAGCCTTTTGGTGGATTTCTTCGAGAGTGAGGTGAATAAGACCTTTTTGGTCAGAGGAAACCTCCTTTTCTAATTCAGGCTGAATGTCATCAGGTAGGGAGGTAATGTAGACTTGCTTAAGTTCAATGCTGTCGAATCCATTAAGAGCATAAAAGAGTTTAGACATTCTTTGGTAATGAATATCTAAATCCTTTCTTTTTAAAGAACAGCATTTCATGGCAAAATATTCTTTTCTGTTCTGCTGCTCCTGAGGCTGAGACTTCCCTAAAAACTGAAGACGAAGCTCTGCCAGAGCTTGGTTGAGAGGGAAGTTTAAGAACTGGAGCTGTCTGTATTCTCAGGTTGAGGGGGAAATTTAAGAACTGGAGCTGTCTGTATTCTCCTAGAGATTGCCACCAGTCCCTTAGGAAACCAACGGTTCTGGACAAGAAATCAACAAAGACAATCCTAGGATTCGCCTCTGGGCGCACATCTTGATTATCAATCCAGGCAGCAAATTCCTTGAACTTATTGTCCCATTGGTGAGGTGGAACATCATCAAGGCTAAACCAAGGGCCGGTATTAGGCTTAGGAAACTCATCAGTCGGCAAGGGGCCTAAAGGGGTGTTAGTTTCCCCAATATCTTCATCTGAAGGGATCTCAACGGTTGGATCAGGACGAGATTCCTGTCTGGTAGTGCCTGAATGAGGAGGGTCTGCCATCAGAAGATTAGTGATTTCAACAAGATCACTATCAGAACTTTCTCCACCATAATCTGTGGCGGTAGAAGATGCAGACGAATCTGTGGAGGGGGGAATCTGATGGCTAATGGCCATCTGCTGAGGAGGATGCCGGTCAAGAGTACCGTCATGAGGATATGTCAAAGGGGGAGGAACCATCCTTGGTCCAGGTGCAGGCTGCATCCTGGGTCTTGGAGTCAGCCTCCGGGGAGGAGGGGAGGAAGAGAGGTCCTGGGGAAACCTTCTCAAGAGCTCATAAGTCATTGCAGGAGGCACAGAAGGAGCTAGAGTCGCAAAGCTAGACTGCTGGACATTCGATGAGGAGGCCAGAGGATCCCTGTGTCTAACATCATCAGTAATTTGCTGAAGTTGCTTCTGCATTTGCCGAAGTTTAGCTTCCTTTTCAAGATATTCGTGGCCAAAAGAGCCCTGTCGGATGAGCCGCTGAAGCTCAGTATGGAGAAATTCTATTTTGCCGAGAAGCTTTAAATAGAAAGCCTGGAGGTCCTCAGATAAGGAACTAACTTTCTCATCAAGATAGTGAGAATGCCCCACAATCTGATCAAGCTTGCCATCTATTCTCTGGAAGGTATGGGTGTTGCTCTGAATGGCAGCGGACTGCCAGTTAAGGACCTCTTCGCCGGTGGTGAGGGGAGCTATCTCTCCGGAGGGGGTGACCTTCTTCTGAAGAACAAAAGGCCGAGTAGGAGCAGGGGCCTTGGGAAAGGCCGGAAAGTCTACATCGTAAGAGCTCTGGGAAGCTTGGGATCCAAGCATCATACAGGGAACGGGCTGCCCTGCGGGTATGTGAGCGGGGATGGACTTACAGCTTTGACGGAGAAGCTCATGGATGGGCGTCCTCTGGGGAGGAAGAGATTTCATCATAGGAGTAATCCAGGGGGAGTCCGGATCATCAGGATGGTGTCTTTTTTGATGGGAGACAGGTTTGCACCTAGTCACATGCTTCCTTTTTTCAGGGATATAAGAGTCCCTGGGAAGGCAGACGTCATCATCATCATCAGAATGGTCACTGTGACAGTCACAGTCTGGGTCACATTTTTCAGGAGCACTATCCCATATGAAGTGGCCGTTGATCTTATCAACATAAATCTTTTTGCCGTTCGGGTAGAACTGGGACACCGGGATCTTCTTTTCTGAGGCCACAGGAAAAATGGCCATGGACTGGGCAAAGGGGAGGCCGTCAGAGGAAGAGGCTTCGGATTCTGTGACTTCCTCGGGAATCTTGTAGGTTGTCTGAATGGTTCCATCAGGTAGCCTTTGGTAAAAGGAGGCAGGGGCCTGAAGGGTGATAGGGGCTTCATGAGCCTTCTTCTGCAGCTTTTCATAATTGGTCAGCCATGTAGAAGGCATTCTGTCCATTAATTCCTTTCGACAGAGAGTGGGGGGAAACTGGACAATAGAAGGAATATGGGGCTGCTCTGCAGTAACAGAGATAAAGGCAGGACCTTTATCTTGAACCGGAAGACAAAGATTAATAGCATGGTCCTGGAGTCTGTAGATGAGTTGGTGATGGATAGTGCCAGCATAGGCAGAACCGATCTGAGGGGCACCCTGCATCTGAATCTGGATCTGAAGAGCCGAAGTGAGGTTCGGGTCTCTTAAAGGCATGTTGAAATTGGGGTAAAAAGTAAGCATCACACTTCCACTATTGAGGATGGTGGTGATGGTTCCAATAACAGCATGTTCATAAAGCATGAACGTTCTGTTAAGAAAGGACATTCTGGCAGTAGCTGGAATGTTCGGACGGCCATGGAAGCTAAGGATGACACGGATGGCTCCAAAGTGAAGGTGAGAATATCCCTAGTCACGCCACTGATTTATATAATCCTGAGGGATTTCAAGGGTGATGAACTGTTCTTCAGGAGTAGCAGGGACAAGGCAATGGTCCAGACTGGTGGTCTGGATGAGCTCCTTAGTATAGACACGGCGGGGGGAGATAAGCTGTCGGATAGATCTTTTATGCCTTTTGAAAATGGCATAGGGACTGATGAGAGGTTGAATCGTGGGGTCGATCGAGGATTCTTCTGGAATATAAGTATATTCCATTAGCGGGAATGAGGGGTGAGATTTTGAGAAGGGATAGAGAAAGTGGAGGATGATGTTCGCAAAGAATCATCAGAAGAGGTAGAAGGAGCTGTGTTCATAGCTGTAGGGAAGGGATTAAAACTGTCTGTAGATCTACGAGAAGGTTGCATGATAAAAGGAATACTTTCTCTCCGAAACCTGAACTAAGAAATGTTCATCAAACTAGGACGATAATAGAGTACGTGGCATTGTTATACCAATACACGAGGTCTGGAGTCACAGGGACAACTTCCTCTAGGTACTGGTTTCCAGCCGATATACCGCATTATTGACCGAAAATAGGCTCTGATACCAACAAGGGTTAGGCATTCTGACAGCACTAGTAATACCCAGGTATGCTCGAGACACACAAAGCCACATCCTATATTTTAAATAATAAAACAAACAAATAAAAATGATTTTGTAAAAGGTGTATTTGCAAAAATACATTTTATATATGTTTCAAACAGAAGTTTTTGATAATTAAGTTTCAAACATAAGTTAAAACAATAGAAATGCTGATGAATTTCATGAAACTTAAAAACAAAAAAACAAAATTGTAATTAAGTTAAACTTTGGAAAGTACAAATGAAATATTATTTTTAATAATTTGATTGAGGCTGGCTAAAGGCTTTTTTATATGGATGGTTAGGGTGCTAATTAGGGGAAGGTACCTGAAAAACCTGTAAGACCTAATGATTGGTGGGGCATAATGCAAAGTTTCTCATGAATTTGATCTAATTTTTAATCATAAAAAGCATATAAAGATGTGGTTATATACATTTTTTTTATTTGATTCTAGGAATTGTGGTTATTCAAACAAAAATACCACTTTTTAAGGGCCAGATTAACATTAAAAAAAGAAGAAGCATAACAATTAGTTAATGTTTTAAATAGCATAATTTTTAAAATAAAGAGTATTTTTAAAAATTTTATAAAGTAGAGAGTATAATTTTTTATTAAACTTCAATGATATTTTTTATCATTACTTTTTATTTTTCATTTTCCTAATATACAACTAGCAAAATATTTTAATATATATAAAATAAAAAAAATATAAAATTAAATATAATTATAATTGTGCATGGAAAATTATAAAACAATAAATAAATGTATTAAAAGCTTTATATAAAGAACGGATTTAACTCTTCAAGCATAAAAAGTAAAGTTTCATTTTCTATTTTATCTTTTTAATTTATAAAGTATGTTGAAGTTACAAAAAATAAAAAAGACTCTTTAAAATAGAACAATTAATTTTTAAAAAAAATTCATTAAAAATGCTCTAACTTGGTGGACCAATCCCTTATTTTGATTGACCAAAAACAACTACGTTATTTTTATTTGCTTGGTTTTATATGGCTTTACTTCTAAATGGATTGAGAATGAATTATAATATACATGTTTGGCGGTTTTATTTTTTTAAGCCAAAAACTTTTATTTGAGAAAATAAACATTTGATAAAAGGGTTTTTTTTTTTGGGACTATCAAAAGCTTGTTAGGTCATTCACCCAAAAAAAAAAAAGATTAGTTAGATCCATCGTCAATGGTCCAACCCCAACTAGAGCCTAAAATGTAAAAACCAATTTTAATAGCTTTTTTCTTGAGTAATAATTTTATTAGTTTTTTTTTTTTTTTTGGGTAATGAATTTTATTGGCTTTTATTTCCCCCCCTAGGGTTAAAAAAAATAGCATGAGAGTAATTGATCAATGGGCCCTAGAAGGCACTGACTTTCACTCTATTTCTTGGTGAAAATTGACTTGCTATTAAGTACAAAAGAGGCCCCACAAAAAGGAGCTAAACAACAGAGGCTATGCCTCTAGTAATCTCTGCCACATAAATATTATAGAAATTTCTAGTAAATTAGTTAAATCAAAAGTATTAAAGGAATGGGAACTTTGAGTTTTTAAAGACCATTTTGCAAGATCATCAGCTAGTCTATTTGAAGACCTCCCATTCCAAACAAGCTTCCAATTGTTGTCATTGAGGATAAAACGGATATTGGAGATGTCTTCAGTCGAGGACCATCCCTTCGATACAACATCAGAATTGATTTCCTTCACAATCGAGAGCGCATTAGATGAAAAGACTAGCTTCCTCCCTCCTTCCTAAAGTGCAGTTGTCACTGCCCATTTCACAACCATCATCTCTGCCTTAAAAGCTGAAGAACAATTCATGAGATTGGATCTAGCTTTTATCAACATTCCACAATTATCTCTTAAGACTGCTGCCACTCCTGCCTTCCTTTCTTTAAAAGCTGCATCACAATTCATCTTCCACTCCCCTAAAGAGGGAGGAATCCACTTTTCATCTTTATCCAGATCAAAAGTAGAGTTAAAATTTAAAACACCATTAAAATCAGACACCATTTGATTCACATGGGCTGCCACCATTTGAACAGAGAGTTTTCCTGTTAAAGTCTTATCATTTCTAAACATCCAGCAACAGTAAAACAGAGACAGAGCAAACACAGTAAAGCTCTCTTTATCCAAAAAACCATTATACAGGGTGCTAGGGGGATTTTGACATATTTCAATAAGATCTCTAAGATTTCCTCTAGGCCACCCATCTATCATAGCCCCCCAATTACAGCTGACGGCTATGGCTCTTGATCCTTTATATTCTTTAAAAATGTGGAATGTAGATTCCACAGCAGCATCACATCCTTCGCATGAGGGACTTCCACAATCCAATCTAGCGCAAAGCACTTGGAAGGTAAAACATTTGCCAAGGCTTTCCAAGTGAAGACTTTCAGTCTCTCATGAATTTAAGCCTTCCATAACTCTTTCCAAATGAAATCATTTCTAAGAGAAGAATTACAATTTACTTCGTAGCAATTTCCAACTGAGAAGCACCCTTTTGCATTGCCATACCACAGGAGCTTATCCTCTTGAGCTATGATGGGCCACTCCATTTTAAGAATGATTTCGGCTGTTTCCTCATTAAATATGTCACGGATAAAATCTTCCTTCCATTCCCTCCCATTTGGTTCCTTTATATCAACTAACATTTCCAATCTGCTGGCATTTGCACCTTCTCTAGCTATAGGGAGCCTATTTGGTAGCTCCGGAATCCAAGGGTCTCTCCAAAGTTAATTTTCATGCCATTCCTTATCCTGAAATAACAACATTTCTTAAAAAACTTCCTTGATTTTAGAATCCCCTGCCATCCATAAGAGGAGTCTTTTTTTTTTTTTTTTTTTTTTTTTTTTCAAAAAAGGATTTTCCTTTCATATATTTGCTCTTTAAGACATTAGTCCAAAATGATATCTCCTCTCCAATTAACTTCTAGCCTAACTTGGCTAGCAACGCATCATTTATATCCTTGAATCGTCGAAACCCAAACCCCCATTAATTCTTCGATTTGCATAACTTCTCCCAAGCTTTCAGAGCTAGATATTTCTTCCCATCAGCTTTGTTTTCCCATCAAAATTTTTTCACAATCCCATCCATCTCTTTGCAAAGCTTAATTGGGATTTTAAAAGTTGACATAGTGTAAGTTGGGAGCGCTTGAAGAACTGATTTAATCAGTGTCATTTTACCAACCTTAGAGAGAAGGTTTCTACTCCAGCCACTGAGTTTGAAATTCAATTTGTCCTTCAGCATTTTAAAATCCTTGGTTTTATTCCTTGAAAAGATTAGAGAATTTTCAAGGTAAATTGATCCTTCAGCCTTATTCTGGAACCCGAAAATCTCCTTAATAGCCTTTCTTTCTCCCCTCCTAGTCTTGTTTGAGAACAAGATAC
This sequence comes from Ochetophila trinervis, assembly GCA_003254975.1. Classification (NCBI taxonomy): domain Eukaryota; kingdom Viridiplantae; phylum Streptophyta; class Magnoliopsida; order Rosales; family Rhamnaceae; genus Ochetophila; species Ochetophila trinervis. Next base: position 208,472 of record QANX01001394.1, read on the forward strand.
TAGATTTATCCCCATTAATTTCTTGGCCCGACCAATCACAATAGATTCCCAAAAACTTCTCTAAAGCCCGAGCCTCCTGAATATTTGCTCTACACATCAGAAGCAAATCATCAGCATACATAAGGTGAGAGACGGCTGGCGCTCCTCTGTTGATTTTGATACCATGCAGGTTGCCTTGACTCTCCTCTCTATTTATCATTCTGGTGAGGAATTCAGAGCATAAAATGAATAAATAAGGGGAGAGTGAATCTCATTGTCTTAATCTTCGACCCAGGCTAAAAGTTTCCGAGATTCCCCCATTAATAAGCACCGAGTACTAAACTGTTGTAATACAGCTAATAATAAGTTTACGCACCTCATCTGAGAAACCCCAAGAACTCAAAGCCCGACCAATAAAACTCCATTATAGGCGATCATAAGCTTTTTTAAGATTAATTTTAAGGACCATCATACCATTTTCACTTATGTGTTTCTTCATTTTATGCACAATCTCATTAGCAATCACTGTGTTTTCAGCAATCCACCTTCCTTCCAAAAATGCACTTTGGTTGTGGGAGACAATCCTCCCCATAGCCCCTTTCAGCCTTTCCACAATAATTCTAGACACAATCTTATATACAAAATTGCATAGACTAATTGGTTTATAATGATTGAAGTTATTGGGATTTTTCAATTTTGGAATGAGAACTATGAAAGTCTTATTAAAACAGTGGGGAACATGTCGAAGGCAAAAACACTTCTGCACGAATCTGATAACTTTCATCTTGACTATGCTCCAATAGTTCCTATAGAAAATCCTTGAAAATCCATCCGGCCCTGGACTTTTAAGGGGGTGAATTTTTCTTATGCAGTCCTTGATTTCCTCTTCAGTTGGAATTCTAAAAATTTTTGCATTGTCTTGAGAAGAGACTAGATTTTGCCCCAAAACATCCATCTCTGTTGGAATTATAGGATGGCTGGATCTATAAAGATCCTTAAACTGACTATTGAAATAATCATTAATGTCCTATGGTTCTGAGTCCATTAATTTCCATCTTTGATGCTTGATATCCTGTTTCTCCTTCTTCTCACATTGAGACTTGTGTGAAAGAACTTTGAATTTTTATCTCCATCTTTCAACCAAATTTCTCTCAATTTTTGCCTTAAGATAAATTCCATTCTTGCTTGTTGAATATTCAGATCCTCCTTGATTCTTTTCTGCTCCAAAGGTTCCACACTAGCTGACTGTAGCTGATCCAATTCCTCTTCCAGATTCCTGATCTTTTCATGAGCCACTCCAAAGTGAGTTCTATTCCAAACTCATAAGGCTTTTGTAGTGTTAAATAAACTTCTTCTTAGCTGATGACTTTCCATACCATCTCTCCAATTATGATCCCAAGCTGATTGCACCACACCAAAACTAGAAAGATTTGAGGCCGAAGCCTTGAAAAATCTGAAAGGTCTTTGGGGACTAGGCTCAATTCCTTTTGTGCATACTATGATCGGACAGTGATCAGAGCACTCTATGTTGAGGTGTTTCACAACAGACTTTGGATAGTGAGAAATCCATTGGTGATCAGCAAAACCCCTATCTATTATTTCCTTTATCAATGCCAGACCACCTTGACCATTGTCCCAGGTAAAGCGATTGCATGTATGTCCAAGGTCAATTCCCCCTGATTCTTGCATGAAAAGTTTTAGAAAAAGTTTCCGTCTCCACACAAGTCTTCCTCCATACTTCTCTGTTTCATCAATTATCTCATTCAAATCACCAATGACCAGCCATGGTCTTTTCTCATTCTGAATCAGCCTTTGGAAATCTTCCCAAAAAACTTTCTTTTCTCCTCTGTAAGGAGTCCTGTAGCAAGTGTATAAGCTCCAAGCAAAGTCAGGGGACTTGTGAATAGTACATTTTAGAACTCTTTCTGTAATTTTTTCACATCTAAGATCAACATCCTTTGTCCATAGAATAAGCAAGTCTCCCGCTATACCTTTAGCTTCCATCGAAAAAGAGTTAGTAAATTTGAGAATTTTTTGCACCTTTTCCATGCAGTTGTGATTAGCTTTTGTTTCCATGAGAAACAAGCAATCTGGGTTATGCTTTCTAACCATGGCCTTCAAGAAAGTAGTTGTTTCTGATGTTCCCAGGCCCTTGCAGTTCCAAGACATAAATTTCAAAGATGAAAAGGGGGCATGGTAAGGCTCGCCTCCTCGGCCTGATGAAAATCCAACTGTCTTCTTGATGATTGTCCACTTTCACTGTTTTCATCATTTCCACCTATTTCCGTCCTGTTTTCCCCTCTCCGACGAGCTGCTTTCTTCCATGACCATGTGCCATTTCTTTTTCCATTGTGCCTTTCTTCACTAGTGCCAATCTTCAGATCATTGCTTCTGCGAGTTGGTGTGGCTGTTGTGTCTTTAGGTGTAAAGAACTCTAAGTTTTGAATTTCCTCCAGAATGCTATTCGTATCATGAGCATCTTCAACCGGGCCTTTGTTTTTTGAAGAGCTTTCTATGGTCGTTTGGGCTGGTCTTTTGCACCCATGTAGCTTTGTTGGGCTTTTCCTTTGATAGGATCTTATAGCTTTAGATGTTGAATGGCCCACTTCTGGGCCCGACTCTCTTTCCATTTCATTTAGAGTAGCAATTGTTTGGACCATGCCTGAGGCCCAGCCCGCAATATCTCTAGAGTTTTCTCTTCTTATTGGGTCAATGAATGTTTGTTGTAAAGTCACATCAAGTCCCCGAGTTGCTTTTTCAAAGTAAAATTGAAGGTTTCAAGTTTTGGGTTTTTTGCCAATTCATTGAAAAAAATTTCCGTTTCTCCTTCACGCCTATGTCCTTTTGGGTTATGCTTTGTACCTTCAACCATAGCTAGCTGTGAAGTCAGTATATTTCCTAGCCTTCCTTCATCGAGCTCTTCAATATTAGCTTTTTCAACACACTTTTCCTTAACAAGCAAAAAGTCTCTGCCAACCTCGGGTTTCGGGTTTATGAACAGTAGAGTTCCTTGATGTTCAGCATGCAACCAAGGTCCATACATCTTAGCCACTATTCCGTTGACGGAAGAGATCATCGCCGGTTCTTCGAACGAGCATCGTCCAGTTACGTGCTTTAGCGAGCCGCACCTGTAGCAGAAATCGGAGAGGCGCTCATATTTGAACTTGATCCAGGAACTTTGTCCATCATTTCTGTTCTGGAAAAATCCCGCCGGAATAGGGTCAATCACGGCTATGTCCACTCTTATTCTTAGAAACCTTGTTCCTACCACACATCGACGATGTTTTGAGTCGAAGTGGAGAACACCGATCTGTTGCCCAATCTTTTTTGCTGTCTCTTCGTGGAGAAAGAGAGGTGGTAAACCATGGATTTGTATGAAGAAGGTAACCATATCGAATTCTATACTTTCAATGGATCTATCAACCGACCACTCTTTCAACACCAGCAGAGAACCTTTTAATGACCACGGTCTTTTTTTGTATATCATGTCCCTGTCTGTTTTGTTTCCAAATACAAATTTAAATGTATTTTCCTCTATCTTTTCGATCTGCAATCGTTTTTCTAATCTCCAAATTTTCTGTGTTATCTCTGTTATTGTGAATCTTCGGGAAGATAGGACCTTGTCTATCATAATTTTGTCCATAATGGAAAAGCCCTCTGTAAGATTAAGAAAAAGGTCGTTGAGGGATTCTTGGATGGAAATCGTTTTTTCCAAAAATCTGTCCATGATCTACGACAGAGGAGGTCTCCAGTAAGGAGAATCAAAAAATGGGCCAAGAAGATAATGTGAACTGGGAAAATGCAGGCAAAGAGAAAATATGGAAAGGGAAATGAGAAGGGCCTTAGGAGAAAGTTGAGGAAAATATAGAAATGTAGTGGCCAGGGACAAGAAGGCAATGAAAAGAGGGGAACTAGGAGGAAATCAGGCAAAGAGCAAAATGAAGAGAGTTAACTAGGAGGAAATTAGGCAAAGAGCTAAAAGAAGAGAGTTAGAATTTGTCTAGAGAAATCAGAAGATCACTTAACAACAGTAAAAAAATCTTTAGAATTGGTGACGGTTGTTCGTTTCCAAACAGCCAGCGGAGAGGCTCATAAGTCCTCGGAGAGCATCAGAGCTCTGGTTCTTTGTCTGCTCTATTATGTCACTGACTTCCACTCACTCTCATATGCTCTCAGTCTTTGAAAACTTACAAGTCTTTTTCATTACTTCCCATTTATTTGGTTTTTTTTCCTTTTCTATGTTACTTTCATTGGAGATATCAAAATTATTATTATTATTATTATTATGATAAGATAAGATAGTAACACAAAAAAAAACATATATATGTATGTATATTTTTCTGTATAACTTTGCTAAGTTTTTTTTATATTGGTAAAATTTATAGAAGATTTTTTTTCTTTCTAAATTTTATAAAAGTGAAATTTATATAAATATCCCTGGAAGGCACTTAAAAGGCCTTAAAGAAAACAGAAATAAATAAGAAAAAAGAAAAAATAGGGTAAAGAAAGGGCAACAGAGGCCGGTCAGACAACATGCGAAGCCCTCGATCTCCCACGCAATCCTCAATTTCTCCTTAAAACTCTTCTCTACCTTCTTAACCTTGTAAATTTCCAAATCCATTTTCTCTCTCTTCTTCTTTCTCTCTCTCTCTCTCTCCTCTCTAAGGCAAGTGCTCACTCTCTTTCTCTTCTGTTTCTGATTTTTGATCTTGTTTGCCGCTAACGATTGAATGTGGAGTAGTTTATTAGGTGGCCCAGAAATAGCGTGGGATATTTTTATTTTTTATTTTTATTTTTTATTTTTAAGCTGCTAAATCCGTCACTGGATGTGATTGCTTTACCTTCTCTATTTCTCGGCACCCAAACGGGTTTTTAGGGTTTTTACTTACTCATGCTCCCTCTGTTTTGCTCAGCAATTTTTATTTTTATTTTTTTGGGTTAAAGGAATACTCTTTTGTTTTTCTGGGTATTGGAAGTTTTGTTATGATTTCCTAATTTCCTGTTTTGTGGTTTTTTGTTTCGCTTATTGTATATGCAATTTGTGAATTTTTTGTGTTTTTGCAGGAAAAATATCGTTGTGCATTCTTTGCTCTTTCTTAAATACTGACCCTTTATAAGTTATTTGGTTATTAGAGAACCTAGATTTAAAGCCATTTTTCGGAGTTTTTTTTTTTAATTATTTTTCTTTTCAAGTGGTGCGATTTTGCTGATTTTGAACTTCCAATGTGCATTTGGATGCTTATAAAACTCAATCAATGAGTATCTCTAGTTGTGTTCTTAGTGTGAGACTCTGGTTTTAATATTGCATGTGGATTCTAAATTTGGGAATGTGGTTGTAACAGCGTGCTTCATAATGACAGAACCTTCCAAAGTCATCCACGTCCGAAACGTGGGACATGAAATATCAGAAGTATGTTCTCTCTCTTTCTCACTGTTTATCTTTTCTTTAAGCGTAAATATGAAGTTTTTTATACTTTGTGATAAGTTACATTGAAATTTTTGGCTTAGTGGAATTGGAAGGTTTTTTTGAATTTCAAATTTATTTTATATAGTGATATATGATGCTTACTTTGAAATAGGATGAAAGGAAATTATATTTATGAGTAACAAAATTTATCCAGGTCTGGGAATAGATATGGTGACGGTAATGAAAGCAATAATTTTCTCCAATTAGACTGTTTTATGTTTAGTATATTGATAAGGATGTATTGACTAGTATTTATTTGATAATGAAAGCAATAATTTTCTCCAATTAGAATGAAGGAATCTTTAGCTAAAAGGATTAGGAGTTTTTTTTATTTTTATTTTTTATTTTTCATAAATAAAACTTAAAAACAACAATCTACCTCTTTTTAATTTTAATGAAGTTAAAGGGGTAACTTGAACGAAAAAGTATCTTCTTTTATTGAGGTGGGTTGACTTGTGTCTTTTTCTCAGTGGTGGTATTGTCGTATTGAGCATGTAATTAGGACATATTTCTATAGTATTTTTAGGTATGCTTTCATGTTCTATGGAAGCTGATTTTGAAGTCCTGATAAAAAATGATAAACAAAAGTTTGTAGGTTCTGAAATAGTAGCCGCTTTGTCACTTTTCGAAGCTTTATACACCAACTTTTCTTGTATAGCTTGTACACATGCAAGCATTCAAAATGCTGAGTGGTAGGTGAAAATGGAAATACTGACTTATAATAATATTTGGTTAGGCATTTGTGTGGGCAACAGATTTTAATATAAGGGGGTGGCATAGCCATGTTTCATAAGGTCGGTAAGTCTTGTTTGCTAATAAAAATTGAAAGTGTAATAAGTATTGCATTCTAGTAAGGAGGCATAGTAGTGTCAATTGTTAATAAGAATTGATGATATGAGTGATGTTTTATAATTTAGTATATGTTGTCCAAGAGAAGGTACCTACATTTTCAAAGGAGTTTCATTTTGGGTTTTTTGACCAGTTAAATGTCTTTCAGTTCTGATACATCCTTTGTTATACCAGAATGATTTGCTTCAGCTATTTCAGCCATTTGGAGTTATAACTAAGCTTGTGATGCTTCGTGCAAAAAATCAGGTACTTATGCCATTTATTATGGTAGGGATAGCTGTTTATTTAGACTTGAGCTGAACCTGACATTTAATCTATTGTTTAATGTCTGCTATACATGCAGGCTCTTATCCAAATGCAAGACGTTCCTTCTGCAGTCAATGCACTGCAATTTTATGCAAATGTCCAACCTGCCATAAGGTAAAAAGATTTTGCATACTTTTCAAATGGATTTCTCTATGTTAATTTAATATGAAATTTGCATAGCAATCACAATATATTTTTCCCCTTTTCCCTTTTGATATTTTGATATGCCATATGAATTCTGGGTCTCTTTTTATCATTTCCTAGGGGGAGGAATGTTTATGTCCAGTTCTCATCACATCAGGAATTAACAACAATGGATCAAAATTCTCAAGGACGAGGAGATGAGGTTGGCTTCTTTGAGTTCTATATTTTAGTATTAAAAGGCTGTTAGATCTTTTGTGTTAAAAGTGTGGAATGGAGCAGAAAAAGAGAGTTATATTTTGAATTTGCATCTCATTGTTGGTTGTTAATAGATTTATGCTGACAATAATCATTGACATCCAGCTAATTAGTTGTAGAAGGTTGATCAGTGAATTGTAATTTCTCAAGTTAGGTTCTATTGTAAAGTACCTTTTTGGGTGTAGGAAAATTGATGATTGATCTATTAGTTGAACTAGCATGTATCATTAAGTGAAGGTTAAACTATACAAATCTTCGTTGTAGTTTAAAATTTTTGCACATACCCTTTATTGTCTAATGATTGCATGTACTCCCCTTTGGATTGTAAATTTGTTGTAGCAGTTACTCTTTTCTACTAATGGAGGCTTAGTGTTTTTTTTATAGTTGAAAGGACATTAATGTCCTCACTTACTTAAATCATGTGTTAAGTTAAACGACATCTTCATACACTCTTTTATCCTCCACTTAATTCTTCCATTAACCTATTCTTCTCCATACCTCTCTTAACTAAGGGAGTTGATGTGGTCATTTTGAATTTCTTAGGTATTTCCAAATTTTAAAATTATTTTATCTATATTGTCCATTATGATACTGATAGTTGTTGCTTTTTACCAAATTCTTCTAAACAAAGGGTTTTTGCTTTGTTTTGTTGGTTTGGTTAGGGGATGTTGATATTTTTTTAATGAGAGTTGGGGAACATTAATATGAAAGGACTGAAAATAGGTTTCCTTTTAGAAACCTATTTTCTCACATTAGCCTTTTATTTACATCTTCGCACACATGTGCTATCTGTATTTCATGTGATAAATAGTTATTTAATATTAGTATTTCCTTTTTCTGTCTTTGCTCTTCTATTTATTCTCTTCTCTCTCCTGTCTCTTTGCTGGTCTGCTGTCGGGAACTGTCTGGATGTGCTCAGCCAAATCGAATTCTCTTAGTTACAATTCATCACATGCTATATCCTATAACAGTGGAGGTGCTGCATCAAGTGTTTTCTCCTCATGGATTTGTGGAGAAGATTGTTACATTTCAGAAGTCAGCTGGTCAGCTTCTTCAAGTTTTCTTTCTCTATCTCTCTTCTCTGTCTGCCTCTTTGGTTTTCAAGAAACACTTGGTCTATAGTTGGATTTATCATTGTGTTTTGTCATATTTTTTATTGTTCTTCTCTCCTCCCCCCCCCCCCTCCTTTACCATTTTATCTTGACCTGTTCTTTTAGTTCTATAAAACTGAAATGCAGTGGTGTGGATTTTATTCATAATATGCATTGGAACTTTAACCGTGTGCATGCCTTAAGTTTTAAGAAGAACCCATGCTTTCTTTAATAGATATACAATGAAAATTTTATTGTTTTTAACGTGTTTTCCTCATGCAATAATGTAGGTTTTCAGGCCCTCATTCAGTATCAATTACGCCAAAGTGCAGTTGCAGCTAGAACTACACTGCAGGTGTCAATAAATTTTACTGCACAACTTACCTCAAACTGGAGGTTTTATTTGCATCTTCAACTGATTTATTAAAGTTCTTAAAAATGCTTTAACAATCTGATACTTTGTAGGGTCGTAATATTTATGATGGCTGCTGCCATTTAGACATTCAGTTCTCCAAGTAGGTTTCAAAGCTTGTGACAGTTCCATTGTAGTTTATTATTGCAAAGATAATTGGTTTTCCTTTTGATTGTTTGTTATGATATATAATTAATTCTCAATTTTATGTTCAAAATCCAGCCTTGACGAGTTACAAGTGAACTTCAATAATGAGCGTTCCAGGTGGGTTAGTTTTGTAATTGGCTTTAGTTTAATTTTCTTTTATCCTTTTTGTTGCTTAATTTATTTCTTATTTTCCCTTGCCCCTTTGTCCAGGGATTTCACAAATCCTAATCTGCCTTCTGAACAGAAAGGAAGATCCTCACAGGTCTTTTCCATTGTCTTTTGCTATTCATTTGACTTATATATGATGTTGAGTCTTAAGTTGCTCTTTGCCTTTTAATTTTATAATTCCCTTCTGTTCCTTTGTGCTACAGTCTGGGTATGGTGATGCAGGAGGTATGTATGGGCTTCAACCTACTAGTGCAAGGGGAGGTGATTTATTTGTTCACTGCATATGTTCTAGATCTTTGTTAATTTCATTCTGTGCCTTATATTTATTTCCTGATGTGAATCCTTCATTTCTTGTGTTCCAGTTGCGTTTCCACAGGTGCGTATTGCCCAGCTGTGTTAAATTTGTTTGGGACAAGAGTTCCAGCTGAGGATTTTATCTTGTACATGCACAATTTGGGAAAACTTGACTAGCTACAGGCTGACCTTGCTCCTTTATACTTTTTAGTTCCATTTCTAATTGTGATATTGTCTGGATGTTTCCAATATTCGTGGAGTCATTCTTTGTACATCTGTTACCTGATGTAAATTGGAATCATTCCTTGTACATCTGTTACCTGATGTACATTTGGCTTATTTTCCATTATATGTTGGTATAGCTTTTTACTTTATTTATCGGGGCATCCTGGGATAAGTAGTATTATTTGATTCCTTTTTCTGTTGGTTTGCGTATGTTGTAATGGGGGCTATTAGCTGTGCTGATATAACTGTAGTTTAGAGCATAGTTTAGGATCTCCAAGATTGCCACTTCTTAAACTTATTGGTTGGCTGGTCCTCAACAAGATTTTCTGTAACTTTAAGAGGTTCTGGGCTTACTGATTTTGCCACCTCAAAAATATTTGGTGAGGATTTTATAAATTAACGTAATTCGTCTCTTTTTCTTTTTACTGAACTAGATGGCTAATGCAGCTGCAATTGCTGCTGCCTTTGTTGGAGGTTTGCCACCTGGTATAAGTGGGACAAATGACAGGTGTACAGTCCTTGTCTCCAATCTAAATCCTGATGTATGTAATTTATAATCATCTTCTTCTTCGTTTTCTTCTAGTTTTAGAGTCTAGTTCCTTGTTTCTATGCTTGACGCCACTTTTGTTAACAGAGAATTGATGAGGATAAGCTTTTTAACCTGTTTTCCATCTATGGAAATATCGTGAGAATTAAACTTCTCCGTAATAAACCAGATCATGCACTTGTTCAGATGGGTGATGGCTTTCAGGCTGAATTGGCAGTACACTTTTTGAAGGTTGGTTTGTGAAGATGATCATGTGTATCTTATAATATAGTAACTATATCTTTTGATTTTGCTGATAGTTATCAGTTTCTCTTGAAATATGATTTTGTCAATTTTTCAATCTAGCTATGGGAGTAAAACTAGAAAGGTTCACCTACCATTATGTCTTTTGGGTTTCATAATTGATAATATGTTGCATGATAGCTCCACAGGACCACATGATGTACTGGCCTAATACTTTTGGCTTGTTTACCATTGTTCATATGAAACTTTCGACATGGTTTAAGTGCCAAAAAATAGAATATATGCGTAGGTAGGATATTATGATTATGTCAACCTATGAATTCTTATAATGTATTTTGAGAATGATGATGGAGGTAGTTCTTTTGTTTTGTGCTATACGGTCTAAGCTCTTGATATCTATTATTGAGCTAGTCATAGCTAAGTCAGAAAGCAATCCACTTAATTGCTCCTTTTAATTAGAATATCCCCTACCCCAGTATAATTTTCTGAGAAATCTAAGTATGAAACTGAAAATATTTCTCCCAAGTTTGTGTTTCTGCTGAGTAAAATACATTTGTGTAATTTCAGTCATTATTTTCCAAGGAAAGGTAACAAAACTTTTAAATGAAATCTGACTTTCTAGAGCATAGCTCTTTGATTTCAATTTCTGATTCAAGTCAACATTGGTTTCCAATATAGTATGGAGTACTGCTTGTATAGGATCCCTAGTTTCCTGTTTTCAAGATGCTAATCTTTTTGTTCGTTGCTTGCTTGTTTTTTATTTTATTTTTAAATTTGCAAACATAGGGTGCAATGCTGTTTGGGAAGAGACTGGAAGTTAACTTCTCAAAGCATCCAAACATAACTCAAGGTGCTGACACACATGAGTATATGAACTCAAATCTCAACCGCTTTAACCGCAATGCAGCGAAGAACTACCGGTACTGCTGCTCTCCAACAAAGATGATTCACCTATCGTCTCTTCCCCAAGATGTCACAGAAGAGGATATTGTTACCCACCTAGAGGAACATGGCACAATTGTGAATACCAAGCTCTTTGAGATGACTGGAAAGAAGCAGGCCTTAGTTCTGTTTGAAACTGAGGAGCAGGCCACTGAAGCCCTTGTCTGCAAGCATGCTAGCTCGGTTGGTGGGTCAATGATCCGTATCTCCTTTTCCCAATTGCTGGCGATATAAGAAACATTGTGTATGGAAAATAAACAGAAGCTGGGATTCTTCAGCATAATAGGGGTAAGGACTGACTGAAAAGATTTATTTATTTGGAGCTCACGGTCTTCTGTGCTGTCTCATTTCCTTGTAATGGTGGTTTCGATTGCAAGTGTATTGGCGGGATCCGCTAATCTACTTTTTTTTTTTTAATCTTCTTCTGTTCTTAAGTCTGTGCTTGTATTAATTATTCATTAGGTTCCTTAATTGTTGGGGTTAGGTCTCAGGCTTGCTGATATGCTCAGTTTTGATAATTAGGAAGAGGGAAGTGTTGGCCCCCTTTTTTTTTTTTTTTTAAACCAGAATCTCACATGTATCCTTGTTGTAAAATCTCTTCTAAAATTCAGGCTAACCAGGCCATTTCTGTTGTATTTGCGACCATTTCCATATATTTTTCCACCCATTTGGTTGAAAGTTCTATCTTCTTTTTCCTTCTCTTTTCTCTTCCCCCTCTCCCCCTTGCTCTGAACTCTCTTCCCTCCTCTTTCTAATAAGATTGAGAAATACATATGTTTATCTCTCTCCCACCTCCTTTCTCTCTACTCTCTCTCTCTCTCTCTCTACCCCTTCTCGCAGATACATTTCAGGTCCCTTAATGGAGAAAGATATTACATAAGATATTATATAATATGAATACTGTGCATTTGATATGGCTAAGTTTAAGATTAATGATTTAGCCCGTGGTTCTCATGTTGAACTTAATTCTCAATTTGATTTGTAGCTTGTCAAATGTCAATGGGTTACCTGAGATTGTTTTTTGAGAAAAGTGGTAATTAAGTTTGGTACTGGAGTTAGAAAACCATGAGGTTCTGTGTTTAAAACTTAAATATCTTCTATTAGAAAGACACAAGGATCTAGTTGTTCTGAAAACTAAGACCGGATATACAAGTCAAAGGGAATGTTAAAAATATATAAATATAAGGATGATACATCTCTCAAACTACCATGTCTGTTAATAGACGACCAAAAAACGGATTTGAGCTTAAAGTGTTCCTTTGGAGAAGTATGCGAGGAGGATTGTGGATTTGAATTGTGGATTCGATTTGACTTCTTGGAAAAATTGATGAACAATCTTGGTGATATTTTGATGGATTTCTCATGATGGATTTCTTGTTAATTAATGTTTACTCTTTTCAACAATTTGAATGTTTGTGACTATTTATTTAAGGACATTCAAAACATGTTAGATTGGCAGAGATTTGTATTACAAAGGGAAGTTCAATCGTTCAAACCATCTAAATCACCTCGAGCACTTTGTAAAATTACAACCAAAACTTAAAAACTCAAAAAAAAAAAAAAAAGAAGTAATAATTTCCTTTCATTCTCAGTTTCTATTTGGCATAGTTTATCAGAAGTTAAAATTCAATTTTCAAAGTTCAAAAAGTATTTTTAAGAGTTTTGATAATTTTTTTTTAAAAAATGCTACAGGTTTTTTGAAGAATTTTAAATCAAAATTAGTAAAAAATAGCTTCTTTAAAAAAATAAAACTATGCAAAATAGAACTTAATTATGAAAATATGAGTAGAGCAAGAAGATAGATTAGAATCGGATGTTAGTTTTCTCAGTGTGTCCATTCTCCACCATCATCAGATTGGTAGTACCCCAACTTTGCATATTTTCAAATGCCACATGGACTTCTCCTTTCGAAAAAAAAGATATGGTGAAAAAAGTTCCAGCCATCATAATTTTAATATTTTATTTATATTATTTTTTTCACAATAAATCTGTTTGAATGATAAGTTTTTTGACATTATATCTTGAATTATTATAAAATCTAAAAATTTAAATTTAATAAAAGAAAATTATCATATTTTTTATATTTATTTCTATTACTTTTCAAATCCTAATTTTACTACTATTTTATACCAGTTGTTTGTGTCTTAACCCTTCCTGGTTAAAACTTTTGTAGTTTTCTTGCCTTTTGGTTAATATATACTTTAACACCCCTTCTTCAGCAAAATAACTTTATATATTTATTTTAATAAAATACCGGAGCAAAAGTGATGGGATGTATATTTGAAGGATATTTCTACTAGCCCGTCTAATAAAAAATGTTTTATTATAAGTTATAACTATAACTTATTTTATTATAAGTTATAATAAAATAACTATAACTATACCAACAGGGTTAGGTTGTTGCAACATATCAAAACCAACCCAGATAAGCTGAGACAATAATTTTTCAACAACAAAGTTTCAAAGTACTTTATGGTAAGATTTGATTTGAAAAAAATTAGTAAAACTGGATGATCAATGGTCAAATGTTTTCTGATATACATGTTCTTTTATAGAAAGCAAATACACATCATACTTACATTTTTGATTGTGATAAAGATATTATATTAAAAGAATTCAGGGAAAAAGAAGGTTTTTAGCTGGCCATCAAGATTTAAAAACACACTCTAATTTTTATTGATAGTAGCTTCTAAGTACAAGCATTCCCTAAAGTTTCCTTATATAGAGGATGAGAGCTGAGGATATCCACACAAAATAAAGTACAACCATACAAATTAAAGGGACATACAACTAAACTTTACATTATTAAAGTCACGCACGCTGGAAAAGAAAGACAAAAGATAGACATTTTTCTCATGTAGAGTCACATGCTGTTTTGACTTGGAGACAAATTAAAATTACGATAGTTTGAGTCATCTGAGTTGACTGATCCATACATACTTTTCCACCAAAGATTATGATGATTAGGCAAGTCACTGTCATCTGCTACAAGCATCTCATCATCATCATCAATTGGTTGGGAGTCTTGAAAGTATTATGGTGAGATTTGAAAAAGATCAGTAGGATAATCCAAAGGAAAACTGTCAGCAGGGTTCATTGTGGAGGAACTTGGGCCTTCAACAACATTTGGGCTTGTAGAGGATGGGCCTGGTGAAGTATCCGAAACAATGTAAATTTCTTGAGGCCTTGAAGGAGGGAGAGATAAATTATTAATTTCACAAAGGTGAGCAATTAGGCGAGTCTTTTAGGCCTGTGAAAGTTTCCTTCATTGGATTGTATCACATTCATATACTAAATTGAGAGTCCAGAAATTCTTTCTAGTCTTATTGTGAAAATAATGCCAATGGAGAATAAACACAGAAGTGACTTGATCTTGATCTTCCTGAGTGAGCTTCCACAAGGACTTAAGCTAAAGGATCTTGTAAAGATCTTCTCTCCACCAATGAAGGGTGTGAAACCATTTAAGAAAAGTCCAGAGCAAGAAATTATGATTCTTTGAAGAATAACGGTGATTGAGCAAAGAAACAGTAGGGACTAAAAAGGCTATTGAGCTCGAAGTGACACAACACCACGAATACCACAAAAGGTTTTGAGAAAAAGTGTTAGATGGATCAAAATAGAAAGGTGTAATAGAATAATAAGTATCACATAAGAGATTTGGAACATCTTCGAGCTGCATCCTATCTAGGACTAGGTTAAGATAAAAAGTTCTAAGTGAATTAGCAAACGCCTGAATATGTTGGATAGATAGAGATTCTCTTAATTCAAGAGGGAAGCTAAACTGAATATAAGTTTTTTCCGAAGGATCATAGGGATTAGCCATCAAAATTAAGGGAAGATAGGTAATATGCGAGTTCAACTTCATTGGTTGTGGTTGCGACAAGAGATCAGGGATGAAATTTTCTTTGCCTTTTAGGTGCTTAACAGAAAAATCATATTTCGCGAACCAGTCTCAAAGTCTGAGAAGTTGTTTGTCTGGAAGAGCCTTATTTTTAAAATCAAAGACCTTGGGGAAGGAAGAATTATCCATCTGTATGAGAAAATGATATCCAAGAAGATAAAACTTAAATTTCTTGATGCCATACTTAACTGCTAGAATTTCTTTGTATACAGTGTGGTAATGTTTCTCAGCTTATTTGAATTGACCACTAGCATGTTCGCAGTAATGGCATTTTCCGTTGGCATCTTCTTCAAGAATGATTGCTCCTCAATAGTGATCACCAGCATCAATTTACAAAATTCTTTGACCGTTTCTAGGAATTTTAAGAGGAATGGGATGCTTAGCAATTTATTTTAATGATCTCACAGCATGAGTTTGAGTGGGACCCTAAGGAGGTGGATCCTTTTTTAGGAGAGCAGAGAGTTGGCTGATATGTTAAGCCACTTGAGGAATAAAATCTCTAACATAATTGATAATGCCAAGAAACTGTTAGATTTGCTTTTGGGTGAGATTTTCATAAGGAAAGAATTCTAACTCTTGGGTTAAATGAGCTCCTAGTTGATAGACTCCATCTTGGATATGAAGACCAATGAAATCTATAGAGGTTTGGGCCAATTTTTTTTTTTGTTCAGAGAGCATAATACCGTGTTGTTGGGCCAAGGCAAATAATTGGGCCAGAAGATCTCGATGAATGTCATGGATTTCAAAGAACAATAAAATATCATCAATGTAGATGAGAGCATGCTCTAGAATAGGCTCAAAGATTTTAATCATGGTTTTTTTGAAATATAGAAGGAGCAACTTTGAGTGAAAGTACTGTCCACTGATATTGAGCATTTGGAATACAAAAAACAGTTTTGGGATGGTCATCAAGTTGAATTCCTATTTGCCAAAAATCAGCTATGAAATCAAATTTTGAGAAAAATTTTGCATTGTGAAGCTGGGCAAATAAATGTTGAATTTTTGGCAGAGAAAACTTATCGTCTTTTAAGAACATATTTAAGGGCTTATAGTCGATGACAAGTCTTTTCTTTTTTCTCACTATTTCTAATCTTTTTTCAACATAAAAGGCCTGACAAACCCAAGCAGAGGTAGTTGGCTCAATAAGACCCTGAGCCAGTAGCTTAGAACACTCTTCTATGGCTAATTTGAGATCTGAGGGTGTCATTCCTAGATGAGAGGCTTTTGTAGGATTTATGTCTTCATTCTTCTTAAAAAGGAAGATGAACGAAGAAATCTTAGTTTCGCCATAGAGGAGATGGGTGCTTCTTTTCAAATTCTTCATGAAATTTGGCACAGAGTTGAAATAACTTGCTTTGTATTTCATCATAGTGGGACTGGACATGCTAGAGAGAAAATAGCTTAGGGATGTTAGTATAAGATTTGAAATTATTCTTATACCTAACTCTAGATGGAAGGATTCTAAGATGTTGGGCCTAAAATTCACATTCATGCCAATGAGAATATCTTTATATGGGAGCTTGCTTCCAAGAACATGAGTCCATATAATGCAATTTGGGAAGAACTTTATACCAATCTTCTGTCTAGTAATTAGTTCAACCTTGAAGATTTTGTCATCAACAGCCTTAAAATACTTATTGTGTGTCATCCATAAGTCTTTGAGAAGAACCGAAAGATTCATACTTAGAAAAAAAAAATCTACTTCAACATTTGGAATTTTGGGGGGGGGGGGGGNGGGGGGGGGGGGCGCATCTGGCTAATATTGTAGATATGCTCAATCTTGTAGAGAGGGATGCAGAAGCTATCATCTGTATCTAATGATGTTTCATGAATAACAAAAATGGTATATGCATCATCATGAGATTGTTCTTCATATAAGGATTCAAGGTCTGCATCTTGTTTTTCAAGAGGAATCAGGAGAGGCTGAAGCTGCCGAATGAGATGAACAGATTTTGATTGCTTGTTAGGACATCGCTTTGCATAGTGCCCTTTTTTGCCACAAATAAAACATCTGTCATATTTATTATAGCTTCCCTGTTTTTCTGTTTGAAGAAGCGGATTTTTCTTTTGAAAGGGAACTTAGATTTTTTTTAGTTGAAAAAGAAGAGTGCTTTTGAAAATGGTTTTTCTTTTTTAATGTGCAAACACACTTGTTATCTCTGTACTTGATTTGAAAATATGGTTTGTGGTAGAGTTTTCCAAAGTTGGAACCTTCATTCATGAACTGAGACCAATAAATATGTTGTTCAAAGGGCAATAAGAGCTTTTTGATGAATTCTCCAAAGGTGAATTGAACCAAATTTTTATGTTTAGAGTTGAGCTCTTTCTCAAGTTCTGGTTGAATTTCACCAGGTAAGGAGATTATATAAACCTGTCGAAGCTCAATGCTATCATAGCCTTGGAGAGAATAGAATAGCTGAGACATCTTTTGATAGTGGATATCTAAATCTTTCATTTTAAACGAACATCACTTCATGGAAAAGTAATATTTTTGGTTCTGCTGTTGCTGGGGTAAAGCCTTTCCCATGAACTGGAGACGCAATTTAGAGATTGTCTGGGTCAAAGAGAAATTGAGGAATTAGAGTTGTCTGTAATTTCCAAGAGATTGCCACCAATCTCTGAGGAATCCAATAGTGCTAGATATAAAATTAATTAGAATAAGCCAAGAGATAACATTGGGGTGAACAGCCTGGTTGTCCATCTATGAGGAAAATTCTTTGAACTTATCATTCCATTGGAGAGGAGGAACATCATCAAGAGAAAACCAAGGACCATAATTATTTTTTGGATAGCTGGTCTCAAGGTTGGGAGCTGGAGTTGGTGTTTCTCCTATTTCATCATCAGAAAAAACTTCCACGGTTGGCTCTAGCTGTGGCTCTGATCAAGTATATGTATGACAAGTAGTGCCAGAAGTAGCTCTCTGAGTGGAAGGAGGAAGACTACTTTGAGGATCTAGATCAACCATTAATATGTCCATGATACTTGCAAAACCATTCTCACTGTCAAATGTAGAGCAAGAGTAATGGGAGGAAGTATCTGAGGCAGATTTTTGGTGACTAATGGCCATATGTTGAAAAGGATGGTATGGAGGTTTATAAGAAAATGTGGGATATGAAGTGGACGGATTTTGGAAACTAACATGAGGAGTATGAGTTCTAGGTCTAGGCGTTGATATGTGAGGAACAAAATATCTAGGCCTAAGAAGAGGTGGTGGTGACTGAGATAGCCTCTTAAAAAGTTCATAAGTCATTGATGGGGTAGACCTAGGTGTTCTGGAAAAGACTGTTGGAGCCAAAAAACTTGAACTTTGAGGGGATTGAGCTCGAGTTTCCCTTTGTTCAGTATCTTATTCTATTTTCTTGAGCTGAGTTTAAAGCTAACGAATTTGAGCTTCCTTTTCCTGAAACTCTTGACCAAAAGAATTATGTTCAATGAAATAATGAAGATTTGTGATAAAAGCATCAATTCTTTGAGTTAAGTCATAATAGAATTGTTGAAGTTCTCTTGAAAGAGAATTGATTTTTTCATCTGTCATTATAGTTTTTTCAACAAGCTTTTCTAGCTTGCCATCAATTTTTTGGAGAGTATTAGAGTTGTCTTGAATTGCAGCAGATTGCCTATTAAGAACTTCTTCTCTTGTGGTCAGATGAGATGTTACGCCTGATGGAAGAACTTTTTTGGAATGATAAAAGGTTGGGTTGGTCAGGAGCCTTTGGAAAGGTAGAAAGTTCTCATCATAAGAATTATGGGACTGGAACATCATGCATGGGAAAGCCAGAGCTGTCTGAGGAGAAGGGAAGGATGTGGATTTGCAGCTTTGTTGGATGAGTTGCTTGATATTTTTAAGCTTTGGTGGTTCAAGCTTTTTGGATGGAGGGATCCAAGGAGAGTCAGGGTCATCTGGATGAAATTGTCGTCATGCTGTAGATGATTTGCATCTTTGTTTATTTTTGGAACGCCTTCGAAGAGGAACATAATCATCTTCATCAGAGTAGTCATCACAGTTAGAATCTACGTCACATCTTTCAGGGGCAACGTCCCATATAAAGTGGTCGTTGATCTTATCAACATATCTTTTTTTTCCGTCAGGATAGAAACAGAAGACATGGATATATGTTTCTGTCTCAATAGGAAGAATGACCATGGATTGAGAAAATGGGAGGATATTAGAAGAGGATGTTTCTGTATCATCTGGAAATTGGTAAGATGCCTTCACACTCCCATCTGGGATTCGAGTGAAGTTTGCCACTGGGGCATGGAGAGTAACATGGACTTTGTGAATTCCTTCTTGCATCTTTTCATAGTTAGTGATCTAGTAAGAATGCATTATTTTAAGAAGCTTTTCCCTGCTGATGGCTAGGAGAAATTGAACAATAAAAGGAATATGGGGTTGGTCGGCTGTGACAAAAACATGACATGTTTCCTGAACAAGAAGACAAAGGTTGACAACATGATTTTGGATTCGATAGATCAGATGTTGATGAATTGTGCCAGCAAAGGCAATGTCGATTTGAGGAGCCGCTTGTATCTAGTCTTGAATTTGGAGGGCATATGATAGATTTGGATCTCTATGAGGCATCTTAAAGTTGGGATAGAAAGTGAGTATAACACTGCTACTATTCAAAGTGACAATGGCCATGCGAATTACAACATTTTCATAGAGCATGAACGTTCTGTTTTAAAAGAGACATTCGAGCTATTGCTGGAATGTTTTGTTGGCTATGAAAATTCAGGATAAGACGAATTGCCTTGAAATGAAGGTGAGAGTATCCTTCATTTATCCAGTGATTAATAAAATCTTGGAGAATTTCAAAAGTGATATATTGTTATGCTTGAGTAGCAAGAACAAGACAGTGATCTATACTTGTAGTCTGAATCAGCTCCTTTGGCTGAATCCGACGAGAAGATATCAGATGGCATAGAGAATGCTTTTGCCGTTTAAAAACATAATAAATGGTTGATCAAAGGTTGAGCAATAGCATCAATCTAAGCATTTTTTGGAACATAAGTATATTTTAGAAGATTAGAAATAGTTCGGGAATGAGGTGTAAGTTTTTGAGCACAATGCTAACAGATGACGAAGTTCTTTGAAGAGAAGAGAATGGAGAATCTTCTGAAGAGGTAGAAGATATAGGAGATGAAAAAGGACTAGCTGGAGATATGCTCTGATACCAACAAGGTTAGGTTGTTTTAACATATCAAAGCCAACCCATATAAGCCAAGACTACAATTTCTTAACATCAAAATCTCAAGGCACTTTAGGGTCGGATCTAATCTAAAAAATCCAGAACAACTAGAAGATCAATGATAAAATGTTTTCTGATGTACATATTCTTTCATAGAAAACAGAGCATACTTACATTTATGATTGTGATGAAGATATTATAGTAAAAAGATTCAGAGAAAAAGAAAGTTTTAGCTGGCCATCAAGATTTAAAAACACTCTAATTTATATTGATAGTAGCTTTGGAGTACAAGCATTCCACAAAACTTTCTTATATAGAAGAGAAGAGCTGAGAATATCCACACAAAATAAAGTACAGCCACACAAATTAAAGGGACATACAACTAAGCTTTACATTATTAAAGTTATACATGCTAAAAAAGAAAGGCACTTTTATACTGTTTTGATTTGGAAACAAATTAAAATTGTGACAGTGTGAGTCATTTGAATTGACAGATCTATACATGCCTTTCTACCAAAAGTTGGAGACAAATTAAAATTGTGATAGTGTGAGTCATTTGAATGGACTAATCTATAGATACTTTTCCATCCAAAGCATCTCATCATCAATAATTGGTTGGAAGTTTTGAAAGTATTATGGTGGAATATGAGAAAGATTAGTATGTCACAGAAAAAATGTTTTTAATTTTCAATTTCAGGAAAAAAAAAAAATTATTGTCTGGTTTCGAATTCCAATCCATAGAGAAACAATTACAAAACAAGGAAGAATTTCGTTGCCCAAAAAGGAACAGGATTGGAAGCTCGGATATCGGACCCGTTTAATGGATTCAAATCTTATCCGAATAGCATACCCATTTACGAGCATACCCTCCCTTTTGGGCAACTCTTCACTCTCTCTTCTCCCCCCAATTCCAACCAATTCTGGTGGTGGGAGGCTTCAGAAGCTGAGAAATTGCAGTGCCCAGCAGAAGAAGAAGAACAAGGTGGCATTTGACGAAGCGGCTTACGAGGCCGAGAGACTCAGTCTTGATGCCGAGGCTCGCCAATCAATGGCCGAGACTTCGAACAGGGAGATCCAAAATGCACCCTCTGAAGACGACCCGAAAGCTTGGAAATGGGTTATCCGAAAGAGAATCTGGAATTTGATGGAGAGTCAGAACATCGCTCAGAATCCTCGACCTGTCCACCACCGCATTCCCAATTTTGTCGGTGCTTCAGCGGCTGCTGACAATGTAAAAAATTACAGCTTTTCACATTTTCAATAATGGAAGTTTTTATTTTTTGATTTTGGGTTTATTTATTTATTATTTTTTAATGATTTGGGTTTTGTCAGTTTGCCGGACTGGAAGTGTTTCGGGTCGCACAGTGCGTGAAGGTTAACCCGGATTCGCCTCAGAAGCAAGTCAGGTTTCTCACACTCTCTGGTCAGTTATTAACTTGTTAAATTAATGATTATATGACAAAGATATTACCTTCTTGTGTGGTGATTATTATCTATGGCTAATCTTTATTTATTATCGTTTCTATTTTTCTGTTCTAGTCATGCACACACGTCTAATTACTTGAATTTTAATATAAAAAAAAATTATGAGAAAGATATGTTTGATTTTCTATAATAAAATATTTTATTCTTTTTACGATTGTAATCTGATTGTAGACACCATAACCTATTAGCACCAAGTAAAATGGTAAAAAATGACCTCTTTGTGATGATGAAAGTAATTCATATACATGGAGTATTGATGTTTTCAGTGTTCCTTTGCAAGCGTTTTGCAAATGTATTGCAGTAGGAATCGGATATAGGATGTCTGGTTCTAGTTGTTCATTAGTGGCCACTCTGTTGTCTTAAAGTTGATGAATTTCTATTGTCATAGCTATGTTAATGATATTTGTATGACTACATGGACACATACTTTATATTCTAAGAGAATATGTAATTTCTTTTGAAGGACTAGTTTCTACGATATGAAGTTTGACATTTCACTGTATTCTTTGTAGATCCAATATTAGCATTCCCATTATAAATAAGAACCTAAAAATGTGCAGAAGGGAAGCAATTGTTAACTCCCCAGCCTAGGTTAAGGACGGGATTTTTCTCCGTACTTAAACCTGGTACGTTAACTCCTGGTGCCATCAGGGAGGCTTGCACCTCTGTTGGAGTTGCCAAGCATGGGTGGCCAATTGGATTGGATGAAAAGCTCAAGGTGGATTTGATAGTTATTGGCTCAGTTGCTGTTGATTCAAGGACAGGGGCTCGACTTGGCAAGGGTGAGGTAGTAAAATCACTTCTATGTTCTACGATTTAAATCATTAATAATAAGATTTGTCATGTGCCAGAACTGGAAACGGTTTTAGTTTGTAATGTTTATCATGTTTTGACAATCATTTTATGGGTTCATATAATATACTTATTTTGGTTGCATCCTTCAGTTTGTTTTGCCAGAGTATATTTATTGAAAGAAATTATTGTTTTACTTCCATATTCTTTCTGTATTTAGTGAAGGCAATATTGGTTTAACCTTGTCTGTCTTTTAAATATGCAAGTCTAATTTGCATTTATCCTGCAACAAAATAGACAAAAGTTCAGACTGAGAATTCTATGAAAGCTTGTTTGTTTGGTCAATGGTATTAATTCTTGTTTTAGTTAGTAGGAGATTTTCGTCAAGTTTGAGCTTGCTTCTTTTGGCAATATATTTGCTTTCTTTATATTATATTAGTGCTTATATACGTTGGATTGATATACATATGAGTTAACTGAGCATGAGGTCACAGTATCGGTTGTCTGTTAGTTCCTATCTTGAAATCTTAGCAACTTATTCTTTTGGTAAAGTTTCACATTTTGCATGTGTAAGACCCTTTTGTTTCCAGTTATGACACATAGGCACTCCCATGTGAACCACTCAGATCCTTCTTGGCAATTGACTGGTGGTCGGATTTCTTCATATATAGATGCAGATATGTGATAAGGTAATAATTATCATGTAGGACCTCCTAATTTTATTCTAACCGGAAATATGTCAATTAGGGATTTGCTGAACTTGAATATGGGATGCTGAGGTACATGGGAGCTATTGATGACTCAACACCAGTTGTCACCACTGGTATGTGCACTTTCTGCTCTGCCATACATTTTTGTAACTTGATCACCTGCACTGTAGATATATTCAGATGAAGCTTATTACTTTTTATGCTTCATTTCAACCGTCCCAACAATTTGAGCAACATTGTTTTTATAATGCTGTTTGCAACATGCGAAATTTGTTTCAGTGCATGACTGTCAACTAGTAGATGATATTCCAGTTGAAAAGCTGTTGATCCATGATGTTCCTGTAGATATCATATGCACTCCAACTCAGGTTATTTATACCAACACGTTGATTCCAAAGCCTCAAGGTTGGTAGACTTCTATAATTCACTTCATGTTATTTTTATTTTTCTGGATAATTGCCCTTAAAGATGTACTTCACTAGACATCCTTGATTATGTACAGCCTTGAGACTTAAGTTGAGAAAGCAATAGTTTGCTGGAGAATTTTAGTAAACCTTTTATGTTATTTCACTTTCCATTTTCCTAGAGATAATTTTGCATATCTATAACTGGAATGAGCTAGAACATCACTCTGCATTTATACAGATGGTTTAGGTGCTGATATTTTCTAATTATAGGAATTTATTGGGACAAGTTGTCTCCTGAGAAATTGGGACAAATACGAATACTCAGAGAGCTAAAGAGCAGGATTGAAAAGGAGACTGGACAGAAACTTCTGTCTGGTCCATCTGAGAAACTTCCTCCTACGGCTCAACGAAGACGGTAGATTTTTTATATCCTAAAAGAAACAATGGAAACCAAAAATGACTGGAAAAAGATCATTCAGATTTTATGTTTGGCCACTAGCTATGTGTCAATGTTGGCCACTCTCTTGATTGTACTTTCAGTTGTATACTTTGATGTGTATATGTAACTATAAGTAGTTAAAATAAAATAAAAATTAATTGTAAGTATATCAAACTTTATTTTCAATACTTCAATACTTTCCCTCATGTTTAAGCCATTAGTAGAGAGAAAAAAAAAAAAATTCAAATTGGATTTTATATGTGCATTCTAAATCAAGGTCTTTAGGAAGACTTTTGATTTTATGTAGAAGCGACAACTTAGATCACGATAAAACGATTAGCTAATTAATTTATTAGTGTTAATAGGATTAACGTAATTATAAATGGGTCATTAATAAGTTAAACATATTTAACTCAAAATTAGTATAAATTAATTAAATTAATTGATAGAAATTTAAAATAATAATAAGTAAATATATATTTTGATATATTATAATGTAAAACATACTAGATAATAAATAATAATGTTTTATTAAAATAAATTAAATTGATAAATCATTATTATTTATTAAACACGAATGATAAATATGTATGGATTAAGATTGAGAAGTTTTGATACACACGAATTGGCAGTGCTTCCCATGTTGAATCATTAAGCACTAGGAATTCTAAAAGGATCTGGGTCTCTTAAATATTGTGGAGGCTCTATTCCTTTTTAGGGAAGAGGGGAAAATAAAATTCCGCTAGAGGAAGGGGTTGAACCTTCGACCTTGTGGTTAACAGCCACACGCTCTAACCAACTGAGCTACTCCAGCTCTCGTTAATATTTAGTACAAAGTGTTTTAAGTAATACTATTTTGAGAACCCACTCTCACTTATTTTTAAATCGAAATCTTGCTCCAAAACAGTTATGATTTAATATATTGAATTTTGAATCCAATGTTCTTCGACCAACATCCTTTTTTTTTGTTTCAATTATTTGTCATTTCGGTGTAGAAAATTATATGTTCTAATCCAATGATAACATCTTGATAAGCTTGGGTTGGCCTGCAGTCTGCACTAACTGATGAAGAATTTATCAACATATTAGTAGTTCCCCAATTTGATCCTCGTATTACGGTGATCCTCATCAATCGTCCGATCCTTTAAACCCTTTTATGCCTAATCTTTGCAAGACAACACTAGAATAGATAATTATCATGATATCCATACTATTTCCCTATGTGTAATTTGTGAGAAAAATGGAGAAACCCTAATAAATCCAAGGTGTAATGTAAAAAAACATTAAGAAGGTTACATAAATTCATTTAATTTACATAATTGGTTTATAAGAATTTAGAGAGGAAAAGCATAAAAATAAAAATAAAAAATGGTCCTGACCTATACATGATGATCTGATAAGAAAATACAACAAATTTTCAGCCTAAGAAGAAAAAAAAAAAAAAAAAAAAAACAAAGAACTCCCTTCTTGTCCATTGGAAGCTTTTTCGGTAAATTATCAGGGGGACGCGGGACCTAGCATAAATATCAACCTCTTACCAGAGAGAACCGTGCATGAAATGAAGAGAACCAAGTATAAGAACATACTAGGAAGTTGCAGAATCACTCGTCATGGATTTTCGTATTATTTTCTCTAAAGAGAGATTATTCTTCCCAGTGGGATCCTTTCATTTTGGCGTGGAATCCTCTCGTTAGAAGAGATCATCTGTGGCATTGTCATACCAACGGAAACTATGATCTCTGCATAATGGAGGAAAATAAACAAATGGTCAGGCAATCATAGTTATTCATTATGTAACCAAACAATATTTGCTCTTTTATTGCCACCATTGAAATTTTGGCTTAAATGGTGGCTCTCTTGGCAATAATTAAGTGAAAAATCTGACCAAAACACCGATACGTTAAATGTGAAATACCATAGCAAAACCACATTCCATATTTCTAAACCTCATTCTACGCATAAAAGAGAATAAAGCCTTGCGTATGTCATCCGGCAAGATGCTGAGGAATTAATTCATGTATGAGCACAAACATAGACAAAAGAAGCTTAACTGCAAAAATTAGGAAAATAATATAAAAAGAAGGTACTAATTCTGGGCAAAATTTTCAGTTTAAGTGAACCTACTTGAAACAAATAACTTTCACTTCAAAAATTGATCCACAAAAGGAAAACCAAATTGCATCAAATTGACATATATTTCCAAGTATAATGAGATGGGAAATAAAATCTTACAAGGCAAAACATAAAGCATGACGCAAAAAAAATGAGATTAAATGAAAACATTATATTACTAATATATGAGATTCACTAAGGTGAAGAAAAACAGACCTATGCCTTCTCGAATGGATAAATTTGGTCTTATAACTTCTTCAGAATTGACCAGAAAAATGTCTCCAATGTATAGGTGATTTGTTGGGACATAAACGCTGCATAACTCCTCATCTCCATCATCCCTCTGAAATCAATCCCAAATAATTATATCCAAGACATTCTTATATAAACTTCCATTAATGACGATTTTAAAAAAAAAAAAATTTCATTACACTATGTTTAATGTCATTCCACTATTAAAGAACAAACTCGATTGAGACTATGGCCTGTCAGAATTTCGCATTGATAACACTGCCAAAAGACAACAGTTTTTCTTTCTACCTGATATTACATAGGAAATTAGCAAACAGTTTTCAAATTCAATTTTATTACTGTTCAGAGTTTGTCATAATAAATTGTTGTTCTCCTCAATTGTCAGTCACACTCCAAATTGATAATGGATTCTCAGCACTTTTCCTCTTAATAATTTTTTCTCAGTATTTTCCTTGGCAGTTAGTTGCTGGTCGATTCAGAAAACTGTACTAAAAATTCAAAGAACAGGATAGCATTTAAAACCAAGTAACTTTTATCTCCTCAAGTCATCATCAGACTATTGGATTGGAAGTGCCAACTTTACCTGAAGTATAAGAGAAGATGTAATGAAACCAAATGCGTATTCACCATGTCTAGGATGACGAATAATTGCAACCTCTTTAAAAGCAGTAGTATTTTGGTCTGTCAAAAGGAAAATGTGGGAATTAATTGCTGAACTTAGCAGTAATGAGAAATAAAGTATGGAAGGAAAAATATAACATGTACTAAATGAATTCAATGTCACATATGCAAACCAACCAGGAAAAGCACCTCTCATGCATAGCAGTCACATGCAACAGACCATTGTGGATTCTTATTACCCAAGAAAATTCATTCATGGGGCATCACACAACAAATAGTTCTCTTCCACTTCATGTTTTTTCACATCGCTTTAACACAACATATTTAGTTACGTATAAGCTACCATATATCAAAATCATTGAACAAGACTTACTGTTCCTCTATATGTCCAATGGAAATTTGAAAACGGAATCAATTTCCAATGCCAATTTTGACATTATAAATCAACTAGACCAACTTTTTAGACCAGGAAAAGCAACATCAAACTAAATTCTGATTTAGATTTTCTATCCAAGCGAGTTGGTATAGCATAAGATGATAGTAGGGATGTATATAACAACTAAATATCGACCAACAAATTTAGACACTCATGAATCTAAAGACTGAAAGAACTGGTAGTACCTGGAGATATTGCAGCACTAATTTGTTTGGACGCTGAGTATATGTGCTTCATAAAGGGCATTCTTTTAATAAACCATTCCCCCAGCCAGAAGACAGTGGCACCCATCCATGATGAAGCAAACATACCAACTAAGAGTATAAATAGTAGTGAGGTAACAAATCCAAGACCTACAAAAACAAAAAACAAAAAAGTACTTAATGATGCCATTCAAAATAATGAAATTTGTTTAGAAATTAAGAAAAGCACCATCTGAAGAATGAGAAACAGGAACACAGAATCAGTAATTTATGTCAGAAATATATGTTCAGATCAATAGCATTACTCTTAACATGTTCTAATTAATAGCAGAGGACGATGTAAACCTCCACAAATTATCTTCACAGGAATACCCAAATAAGAAACTAGGAGCAATCTCAGGTAGATAATTAGAATTGCCTGTAAATGCTTTATTATTATGGAGTATTAACAGGAAATAGCATTGTGAAAAA
Organism: Ochetophila trinervis; assembly: GCA_003254975.1. NCBI lineage: Eukaryota > Viridiplantae > Streptophyta > Magnoliopsida > Rosales > Rhamnaceae > Ochetophila > Ochetophila trinervis. Next base: position 236,556 of record QANX01001394.1, read on the forward strand.
TAAATTATCTTCTCTGAAGTGCTTTATTATTGTGGAGTATCAACATCAAATTCCCCAATGATATAGACTAAAAAGAAAGGCCAACATTCTGAATTATAAAAAGTTCCATACACAAGGATTTTAGTTTCTAGTTAATCTGCTTACTTTGATCATGCAAAGAACTAACTGAACATGATTGTCAACTTCCTAAGCATCTTACCAAATATTTCAATCCCAAGTCTTGCATATATTGGACTGAAGAAACCATCTACGAACTGAATAAACCACCAAGTAACGAAGAAAGTGAATGCCACAGGAAAGAGAACCACGCTGCAAGTTTACCAATCAAACCTCATTTTATTAAGCCAGAACAACTAGATATAAATAGAAGAGGGGAAAAAAATGAAATAACTAACAGATCTATGCTATGTATATTACATTCCAGTCATGAACTTCTTCGATACCCAACTCTGAAGAACTGCATAGCAAGCCTAGAAAATGCAAGGTTCAATTTAATTAGGGGTGCATGTTAGCTATTTAAACAATACATGGATTGCAAATAATTAGTTATGAGCACTGAATAAAATAATTCTTATACATTAATTACAGCAAAAGGGTAATGCATAACCATAACTAGCTTTTTTTATTTTTTATTTTGTATTTTTTATTTTTTATTTTTTATCAATACAAGGATACATTCCTCTCTACATTTGTTTGTGTTTGACAACATTTGTATGCATGTATGTAAAGTAGGATAAGAGAGTAGGAGAGAGGGAGGATAGGAGACAATCAAACAATCAAAGCTATAGTAATTCACATGACCTTATATTATAAGTTGAACATATGTATGTCTACTAGAAGAAAATATCCTGTATCCGAGAACTAAATTGCAAAAGGATTCATTGAACTAATCCAACATGTTAATCCTAACTATTTCCAGCTAAAGACCACAACATAAAAGAAATTCAAATTTGTCTCGCATCTCATATTTCAAGACATTTTGTTGTTTCATTTCTTTCAGATCAATCCCTGTCATCTTTAAGATAGAAAAAAATAAAAAAATCACAAAGTCTGTCATCACTTTAACAAATAAGTTAGGTTTCATTTAGCACGCTTAAAATTACAAATTTATATTCGTGTGTTTACCGATAGTATAAACAGGATTTTGACATGATGAACAGAAACTTCCTTTTTTAAAGTTATAGCTTCATCAAACATGCCAATTAGAATCTCTTCCTTTCATCTTAATTTTGTTTTTTCAAAATATTTTGACAATGAGGCAACAAAATTCGTATATTGGAAACCCTACAGGAGTGTTAAACCATTTTTTCCACTGAAAAAAGTTCAAATATTTCTTAAATTAAGGGCGTGCACATAATGTAGAATCAGAGACTCATGATAAATTAAAATCCTTTCGAATTACAGAATTCAATTTCCAAACATTCGTATCAACCAACTGCAACAAAAACCATTTCAGAGGATTTCATTTGAATAGAAATGTATGAAAATTTAAACATCCATATTACTACCAGAGTTCCAGTTGAATTAGCACACTCGCCATTGTTGTTACTAGTCCCTTATAAACTATATTCCTTCCTCTTTTGCCCTAATTCAAGTTATCCATAACAGTTAGGTTAACTTTTTTTCTTTTTTCCTTTCTATCATAATTTTTTTTCTCTTTCACCAAGTAGGTGTACTGATTTCTACTTTGTTTGAAGAGCGCTTATCTAAAACATAAGTCCAATTTCACATATATACACATATCGGAAGTTCATAACATTCAACTCTCTAAATTTAATCCCAAATAATAGAACAGAAATAAACTAATGAAATTAAAAATAGATCGAACAATTTGCAGAACCAGCAAAAAATTTAGGGATTCGAAGATACTTTAGGATAAGTTGAGAGAGAGAGAGAGAGAAAGAGAGAGACCTTGCGAGTGGAAGAATTGGGGGAGTTTGGCGGCGACTTGTCTTCATCTTCGGGGTCGGCTTGACTCAGTGGTATAGAAGTCGACTCTTTCGCTTCCGCCATTTTCGTTTTGCACCTCAACAACGAAAAAAAATGTGTGTGAGAGAGAGAGAGAGAGATTCTGGTTCTGGTTTCTGAGCTCTGCTAGATTCCTTGCTTTGCGGAAATGGCGTCGCGGGTTGAAAATTCAACGAAATGAGCATGGTTTGTGTCTGTTTGGCTACATCGATAGCCTAACGACTCCCAACGGAACGAGGACTACTTTGCCCTGAATTACACCGAATCATTTAAGTAGATAGATCATAGATAGTAGATTGTTTGCGATCTATTTCTTACAATTCCCAACTTATTTAGAACAAATCTTTTAATTAATGTAATTACCCCTATGATGAAGAGTATCAAAAAAGAAACAATATAAACAAGTTCCTTCAAGAAAAGAATGTATAGAAAAATTGAAATAATTTGAATTTGAATTAATATATTTCATCGAAATTGAACTTAATCAAATATATTCGTATTTTTTCCTTTTTCAATTTTAGGTTTTTATTTTTTATTTTAACTACCACATTTGGGAATCAAATATGATATGTGAGATTCAATTATTAAAAAGGTAGAATAATCATATACCTGAACTTCAGGTGAAAATAAGTTTTGTAAAAAAAAAAGGGGAAGACAGAAAATTAATAATTTAGTTAAGAAGTTGTTCATTACATTCTGAGCTAGCTTGTTTTGCAGTTCTCGAGGCTATAAACCATTCTCAAATGCATCCAATAACCCAGGTCATGCTCTAGTTTAGTTAGTCCGTTTGATTGGTTTTTACTATGTGGAATATGCTGAATCTTTAATTTCCTTCAATGGGTTAATATGATAAATGCTACTGTTGACAAGTTTATGAAGCTGTTTCACAAGTTTATGAAGTTTTGTTTGTTGTTTTGAATTTTGAGTAGGTGTGATAAATTTGGTTTCATTAGATTGTTTTGTGCTTGATTATATTCTCTAGTTATTGGCATTGAATTCCTCTGCTTCACTTTCATTACTCTAGGTTACCCATTTCTATTTATTTATTTGAATGTGATATTGCAGTTTGAGTAACTAGAAAATTTTCTGTTAGCAATATCATTGCAAAAGGTGGTTTTTCAATCTGTTTTCAGCTCCTCCATTAAATGTGTATAAAAGTATGTTACTAATTAGGTGCTTTTCTTGTAAATTTGGAGCCATGGAGTTGTAATATCTCCATGGAAGAATAGGATTTGGTTCTGACATCAATAATCTTTTTCTTCTTTATAGCCCATATATTTGCCCACTTCTTTTTATCAACCAAATTTTTTGTAATATTGACTGCTTTTGGGCTTTACAAACTCCAACAGTACCTAGAACCACAGGGTTTTTAAGCTTTGATATTTCATTACTAATTTAGTTACCTGCAGTCTCTACCATCTAACTTTAGTGTTTCAAGTAGTGTATTTGCTTTTTTGTTTCTATCAAAAAAGACAATTTTTTTTTTGGGTGATAAAACAGAATTGGTCATTGTTGATGCTCTTAAGTAATGAGAATGGTTGTGAAACCTACATAGTAGTGCCAATGTTTTTCTCTTTCCTGTTTTTGCAAGAAGATGGTGAATAATATACAATGGATTCTACTTGCAAGATCTACAATATTTCTCTTTCCCATTTCCCTGTGACAATCATTAAAAAAATTCTTCTTTATTTAGCAAAATGCTATTAAGACAGACAATGATGTCAATGGCAATATATATATATACCAATGGAGATGTGCTCATCTGCAGAATTGAGAGAATCGCACATCTTGTAGAAGCAAATTATAGTCTTTTCTGTTTCAATCTCAATGTAAAGCTTGTTCTAATTAGAAGCAGAAGCTAAAATGTGAATGAAGAGGGCTTTAAAGGGTATAATTGTATGAGAGCGCATTGCAATGTAAGCTTAAAGCTGATATTCCTCCCTGAAATAAACTGGTTAATTTATACATATTTAACCTGATATTCCTCCCTCGAGTAAATTACTAATGAAATTTTTTAGTAAGAATATTTATAGTAATTTGTAGGTCAAATTGAGCTTTATTTGAGAAATGAAAGAAAATTTATTGGGCAAGTCCAATTGAATGGAGACTTTTTTAATTTGGTCTTAGTTACTTCTATTCATTTTCCGATCTATCAGTAAAACTTATTTATATAACTCAATCAAATAAATACAATTAGCTCCTTTATTTTGCTTATATATAGAGTTTATATGTATCGACCGTAAATATTCTTCCCTTCATTAATCAAGTAGTTTTTTGCCCACCAATTTGCCTGAGACCTATTCTTTTCTGAATCCAAATATCCAATTGAGATTAGTTGTTTAGTAAGTTATACCACTACTAGTTTTTTTGCTAGCTTCTGAGCCTTTCTATTATTGAAATTTTTTAAATCTTTGTTTTCATAAATTGATATGAATTTTCAACTATGCTCAGCATAGTTGGTCTAGTCTAGCAGTTGAAATTTGAATAGTATGACTTTGATACGTATGAAATGGACTGGGACAAACTTGCTAATTTTTTTTTCCCTTTTTTTGTTTGGAGCAAAATGATATGCAAAGTTCAATATTATTCATGCTTCATTACTATAATTTTAGGTGTGATCTTGCTTCTAAGTCAACTTCTCGATCGCCGCGATTATGGGTTAATGACAAAATTGCTGGACTTCCAAATTTGTCTTTACATAGTTGACAAAGTCAATTGCTGTGGTTAATTATAAGTATGATTTGTAAGTTTGATTTGATTTGATTTTTATTTTTTTCCCCTCTTATGTCATTCTCGCCATTCTAATGGTTCAAAACTAAAACAATATATTCTCCTAAAAGAAAAGCAGTGGATGTGATGAGTTCTGATAATTAGAGTTTTATTTAGTGGTTTATAACAAAGGCTATATGATTTCATCAACCAGAAAGTGACATTACAATCTTATTGGATTTGCGGCGTTCGATTTGTTTGGAAAGTCATCTTCTTGCAAGCTAAAAGCGATGTGAATAATATTGTTGGTCGGAATTTAAGAGTGAAACATTCTTTTTGAAAGAAAAAAACACTTAGAAAAATAAATGTTTACGTGTTTTTATATTTTTAAATAGTAAATTTATCTGCGTTGACTAAATAATTTTTATTTATTTATACTTACAGTTACTATTGAACCTGTCTATTTGAAAAAAATATAGTAAAATATAATTGCGTTCATTTTGATAGTGTATAGGAGAAGTTGATTAAAGGTTGAAGAATGTTTGCATAAGGAGTTTAATACTAAGCTTTTGGGGGTAAAAAAGAAAACACATTTAATTGAGCACCAAAATATTCTCTTTATTTTTCACTTTTTGCACATTGATTTAATTTTATATTTTGGAGTTTAGAAAATCCAGCAAGTTCTTATATTTTGAAAACTTTTTTTCCTTTAAAAATCATCTGTGCTATTTCTGCCTTAATTCATCATTACTGTAAGTACTGGTGGAGCCCATTTCCTCTTAGGATTATATGCTCTATGATTGTACTTAAAGTAACTAGAACTTAAAAAGGTTTCAAGAACTGAGATAAAAGGAAAATTAAAAATTAAAAAAGAAAGAAGATAAATGACAAATTATTAGACCTAGAGATTTCTTGAAGATATGACCCTTTTTTTTTTTTAATCACATAACTGAAAGGACAGCAGAGATTTGCTCTTATCAATAGCAAATTAATAGACTGATGATGAAAAAGTTTATCTATAAAAATCACTAGTATCTTAATTTAAAGATTTTTCTCATTGATTCTTCTAATTTAGCTCTTACAGTTGCACCCAATTGATTGATTGATTTGATTGGTATCTTTGACCTTTTTTTTTTGGTAAATATATCTTTGACCTTAATTTCCACAAATTCTGCTTCGAAGTTTTATAGTTTTGTTAATTATTCAAAGTGATTGTTTGTACTTGAAGTTTGGGGAATCTATGAAAGCCCCTTTTCCATGCTTATAATTCACATTACTTTAGCTCATGGATGATGTAATTGTCTCACTTTATCTGAGTGGGATTTAGTCTACTTGGACAAGTTTGAAAACTGCAGCTTCAGAAGACTATTAGTTTTGTAAGGAAGGACTATTATTTTGCATTACTTTCATTACAAGTGACCCATTATGAGATTTAAGAATTCTCTAATTTATCGGCTTAGTTCATTAAAGAATCAAAGACATTGATTTTAATTCAAACCCTTTTGAGGATTCACATGGAAGTTTGATTTTGTTAATTACTTTTGAAAAGCACAAAAAACACATACTCATTTTCTAAGGTTCAATAATGTAGCGAACCAGGCTACCTATTGATTAATGCCATGTAAATTAACATGGTGATTATATAATGGAGATCATGTCTTAATTCTCATTTTCTTCTTGTTAATCAACAAAATCTATGATATTATTTGGACTATGAAATATTTTGTCTTAGTGGACTTATTCTCATTATGTTGAATTCAAAAACTATTTGTTACCGATTATTTGTTCAAATTATTATTATTAGTAGTATTATTGGGAGCAAGACTGGAATAAGAGAGAGCATGCCCATATCTCTAACGATTTTATTCTAACTTTGGAGTTATTCAGGAATAGAAAGCCATTTGGACCAATATATGTAACAAATTTCTAATTAATGTGCCCCACAACTTTTGTCCCATGCTATTACTCATAGATGAAAAAAACAAAATATTCCGCGAAATTTAATTTTTTTCAACAACCTGAAATAAATTCCTTTCCA